>CM057816.1:96882302-97019802 GCA_030067965.1 Latrodectus elegans | reverse complement strand
TGTTCCATCCTTCTTCAGTGGAAAGAGTATCTGGCTACACCCAAAGTAATTTCAATACTGAAGACAATTTACTTCAAAATTACGTTGTATCATTTAGAATTCAGTAACCAGAAAGAAAATGTTAAGGAGGACTGAGTATGTGTGTGGCCAGTAAACCTTTAACCACACAAAGTCATTACGATTTCGTTTCCTTTTTTGACTCATGCAGAAAACAATTGAAACAATAAAACTTTTTCTTTTATAATCACCCATTTTTTGGCCAAAAACAAGCATTTGAAGAAAATAACGTTATTCATTATTTCTTAACAAGATTTAGCATTTATTTAGCTTTGTTCAAAATGATGTTTAGCATCGTGAGGTCACAAGTATAGATCTAGAGACAAATCGAATATGGTATGGAACACTTAAAAGTTCCCTTAAATTGGGAAGTTATTGAATAATGAAGTTGGGATAGTTTATGTCTGCATTCTAATGCATTTTAGATCGGCAATAAATTGTAAAGAGCTTAAGCGCATTCGTGACTACAGTCAAAAAGTTATTTTTAAAGAAAATTAAAATATAAGCAGATATTGTTTTTATTTATATATAAAATATTCCGAATTGGCAATTCAAATTTTAGCGCTCTGGCTTCCGGTTGAACATTTCATAGTAATACCTGTGCTTGGATATTAGATGCCGCGGTGGTTTGGTTGGTTAAGGAGTTCTTTCTTGCTATCGGAAGATTATGATTTCGAATCCTGACCCAATCGAAGATCCATCGTGTTCGTTAATGGCCACTAGGGAACGTTAAATATATCGTGGTCTCAATGCCCTCCATCTGAAATGATAGCTTTAGAGATAACCGATCAAATATGGGAGTTCCTATGCTTGGATCCCATCTTCTAAATTACGAAGACCAATTTTCGAGGCTATGAGGGCACACCCACTGTGTGTCCTTCTATATAAAATGGCATCTCATCCGTCCCTTAAAACTGGTAGAGCCCAGCTAAGGGGTAGGTACAGGGAAACATCCTGATGCAAGAACATCCACCCTTTCTAGTGATTAAACGTGGAAATCCTTGTCGTGGGCATTATGCATTTAATATATTAATTATATTATGAGAATGCAGAAAAAATGGGTATCCGTAGTCGTACATATTTCTTTTCTAGTTCCACCGCTTAAGAATAGATGATAATTTAGAAAGAGCTATACATTTTTTAAACAGTTATATAAAGACATAAGCAGCTTCACATTGAGTTCAAACAAGTGTTAAATATTAAAATTCATTACAAATGATTTAATCAAAGCAATGAAATGAAATATAGCTTATGTTTTAATTTAAACTAGACAAACCTGCGGTCACAAGTTTTATTCCCTTGACGCAGAAGTTCAATCAAGGAGTATTCCCAGACAAATTTTTCAGTTGTCATACTGAAAAAGGATTTAATTTATTCAGAGTGAGGGACGTAAAACCGATCCGCAAAGTCAACACATGAAATAATGTATTAAATTGGATGACTCCCCTTCTCTGTGTAGGTGCTGAAAGTCGCCACATGTTTGAGCATGCTTGAGAAGATTTATATATAATTCTTGTGTGTTCATTGTGTTGAGAAGCTATTGATGACATCTTAGGTTCTTTAACTGCGTACGCTTTTTCTTTCTTCATTTAACAGTCCCCTCAAGTAAAAGTCGCATGAGGACAGGTCATGTGACCGATGAGATACACAAGCCTTTGCTGATTGTCTTCTCAGATGTAAACTCTTCATGCACAAGAGACAACCATAGTTTGATCTAAGACATGTTATATAGTCCTGTCGAAAGCAACTCAACTGAAACTCCTCTTCTGGAAATTTTGAATAGAAACTCTTCGAAGATTCTCAAATAGAATTCACTGTTTATTGTAACTTTAAAAATATGGGACCCAAGGACAGTTTTTTTTTAAATTTTATTTTGGTCAAAATTGTGATGTTCGAATATAAACAAATATAACTGTAAAAATGCAATGCTGTATAATATTACGACAAATCATTTTAACGAGCACACATATAAAAAACATCAGAAATGCTAATTTACTTATGAAAAGGTTTCACAGGTTTTAGATAACTGTATCTCTCGATGTAATTGTACATATATTTCATTTTCTTATACTAAATTTTTAGAATTGTAATCCTTCTGAAATGAATTGTATTTTTTATTCTTCATTATTTGGCATATTCTGTAAGTTTGATGCATTTTTCTTAAAGTTAAATTTATCATAATTTTATCAATCAAAATTTTATAAGCAATTTTTTTGGTTTTTGATTTATTACACTTTATAATTTTCCTTAAACCTCCATAAATGCTAAGATAACTTTAAAATGTTTTCGCGTATTGTATTTCTTAACTTAAAATTTTACTATATGAATGGGAATATAAGAGAAAAAGCAACAATAATGAAATATAATTCTCGGGAAATGTTTGAGTTTTTATTCGCTATCTCAAATAAAATTTATTATATATTTTAAATGATTAACAAAACTGTGTTTAAAGAGTTTTGATACACTGGACTAGTGTTGCAGATTGTATCGAATCAATTTTGTTTCATTTACATATTCTGTCGTCCCCCTTTATTCATTAATTGATATAAGATGTTTCTAGAGTGAAGCTGTTTTACATACAGTTGCAATGTACTTTCATGAAAATACATTGTTTTACTTCTATATGAATAAAGAAGCTTCTTTACGTATAAAAAGGTTTATAAAGAAGAAAGCTAGCAATATAATAGTGTTCCAATATTTGTTTTATCTCAGCGAAGGAGGTTTTTAATTTCTTTTTTCTCCGAAAAAGTGCTTTCACAATAAGAATTATCGAAAATAAAATTACGATAAATATCAATACTGAGAATTTCTAAAAGAACTGTAATAAAAAAGATTATAATCTCTTTCTTTTTCAAAACAAATATAAGTTAAAATTTTTGGTATTTCTACCAAAAATTTTATACACATATATGCAACATTAAAACATTAAGGAAATACTTAAAATATTTTAGTTTATATATATATATATATATATATATATATATACTGTACTCCGTTTCCAGAAAATGCTTATTTATTTTCAAAAAAATTGTTTGATAATCTTTCTCAAAAATCATTTTAACAATCATTTTAAGCCCGTGAGGGATAATTATACTGTGATCTATATTTTAAAGTGTATTACAAACCACAACAAATGCTCAATCTCAAGGTGGGACTCGAAGCCACGAGCTGTTGAATCAAAGATTAGATTGATAACCATTCGGTTGCCAGCTATGCTTCTTCTTCTTCTTTTTTTTTTTTTTTTTAAATAAAAACGGCAAAAGTAAAATTTTAAAGTTAAGCGATGAATGCAATAAAAACATAATAGTTAATTAGATTAGCAAATGAAAATGGCAAATAATGACTTTCCAAGTCATTTCTTTCATTAAATTAAACTAATTGAAGAAAAATGTTTCCTTTTTTTTCGAAAAATGTTATAGATAAATATATATTTTAATTTTCTCCTTTTTGTCTTCCCCATAACACTTTTATACATTACAGATACCACATTATTTGAAATATACTTATTAGAATAATATTTAAGGAAGTTTTGATAGATTCAATTCAATCATCAATACAGATATACATTGTATATGAATATAACTATTCAATTAACAAATTTAGCTAATTTCATATTTTAAAAATATCAAATTATCAATGTTTATTGAAGAATTATATTATTACTATTTATATAATATACAGTTAAAATGAAAATATTCACTACTAATTCAAAATTGCTATTACAAATGTGAGTGTACTTACCAATTATTTAAGACATAATTTACTTTTTAGATAATATAAATAACACTTGTTGGTGACGATTACGGAAAATTTCCAAAATTCTAGATAAATTTTCGTAAAGAAGTTGGAAGGAGGAAGAATAGAATTTCATAATGGTCAGAAATTATTTTTCCACAATTCTGAACAATTCCTGATGTAATATTCCAAACAATTCTACGAAAGATATCCGAAAATTCTGGATATCTGTTTAAGAAAGTTTGCGTAAAATTCTCGAAACATTTTCATAGAGAAGTTAATTAAAGAAGAAATAGAATTTCGAAGTGGTATAAAAATGTTTTTCCACAATCGTGAATAATTCTTACGGAAAATTACAAATATTTTCCCAAAATTCTATGCAAATTTTCATACACAAGTTATAATTGCAGAAGAAATAGAATTTGGAAATCGTCCAAAATTATTTTTCCATAATTCTGAAACTCTTTCATATAATACTATGAGGAATAAGCTTTATGGATTTTAATAGCATGTACTGTTTTATATTTCAATTTACAGTTGATTTTATTGGTAATCATTATTTTCACTGCTTCTTTTGCGATTTATAATCCTCTTAGATGTTCTGTTCTTTTATTTTAATGCTTTATGACAAATTCTTTAAAAATACTAAGCATCTTACAAAATTTAATGATGCAT
Source organism: Latrodectus elegans (assembly GCA_030067965.1). NCBI lineage: Eukaryota > Metazoa > Arthropoda > Arachnida > Araneae > Theridiidae > Latrodectus > Latrodectus elegans. Next base: position 97,015,335 of record CM057816.1, on the reverse strand, counting down.
AATGTAAAAAAAATATAGAAATTGATTAGTATGGAGACTTCATATAGCACACAATACAAATAACTCAATAAATCTTTTAATTGGTCGGAAAAGTATAAATTATTATATAATATTTTAAATTTTATGCCATAGTTTGAAAGAAAATATCACAGCATTTTAGTTTTCGTTATCTTTTATTTAATTTTAAGTTGTTTCATTTTTACTTACAAATTTTTTTAAAAATTTCTGATGAATATATAATATTTTACTGTATTACAAACAGAGAATGATTCAGAAATTACTGTATATATTGATAAATAGTATTTCATATTAATTTTTTTAAAAGTTAAAACCAATGTGGCGAACTTTATAATTTTTTTATAAAAAATAAGTAAACTAATTTCTTATTATACTTGAAATATTATTTTATATTTTTAAAAAAATAATTCCTCCTCTAGACGTTTATTCATTCAAATAATTTTTTATATTACATTTAAAACTTTTTTTCCGTTGACAAAATTAGGATATAATTATGAACATTGTTTTGAAAACTAACTGAATCTTATGAAATGTTTCACTAATTATAAATAAAATAAAATATTTACCGCGACGTAATAATAATTCATATTTTGTAAAACTCTTATAAGCTCAAGCGAAAAACAAATAAACACATTTTTTTAAACATTTTAAATCGATGGTCTGTGTTTCTTTAAAGAAAACGAAATTTTATGAAATTTTAAATAATATATATTACTGAAATTGAAACTTAACTATTGTTATAATAAATAACTACCGTTTTTATCCTAAACTTTTTTTCTTATATACGATATTAAATAAAATATTAATTGCAGTGCTTATATTAAAATATTACGTCAATTATAATTTTTATTTGTGACACTATACATCATTAAAAAATAAAGTTACTCAATCTGATATATTCAATTATTATCGATTTTCACGTTAATATATGATATATTCAAATAAATGATAAAGAAAAATAAGAATTATATAAAATGAATCAAAATAAATTTAAATTAAATTCTTAAAAAATTAAAGTTTTTATGATAATCAAAAACGTGATCACAATGGAAAAACATAAATATTGTACTTACTTTATACATGTGGAAAAAGTTTAATAATAATAAAAAAAGAAATTATACAAATTGTTTGCATAAAAAGATTAAAAGAAATCATTAACTAAAATTTAAAATCAAATACCATAATCATGATGAAAATCCGCAATTTTCATAGAATGTGAACAGAAAATTATGTATAAAAGACCAACGGAGTTTCGCAAGCGTATTGCACCGTCTTTAGATTTAGAAAGATTTTGATATAGTTTCAATTCTCACACACACACATTTAGAACTATTACTTTCATTTTTTTTACAGCATAATTGATAGCCAAGCAGGCATATAAGGAAAGAAGTAGGAAGATGATTCTTTTTACCTTTAGATGATCACGTCGATTGTTTTCTTTCCGTAACGCTCTCAATCACATGTAGTTCAACTCCCTCGCGACGGGTAAGTGACAGAGAAAACGATTCTGAAACCGTTGCCACAGAAAAGTAATAATCACAGACAGCTATAAATTCCAAAAAATATGGAACTATTTTAAATTTTGAGGAGTCCGTCAGAGGAAAACATTTCGTGGGAGAAGCACATGGTTGTGGAAAAATTCCCTCTAAAAGCAACAACCTACTCCGTCGGCTTGCGATCGAAAAGTTTATGGAAAAAACTGGAAAGCTACCGGCGAATGGCGAATAAGCGTCACGTGACCCGTGACGCAGGCTTTCACGGATCGTCTGCTTTGTTTGAGTTTTCGTGTTGCGTTCCGCATAGAATTCTTTTATTTAGAGCCTGATGAAGTTCATGCGGTCATTTAGCCACCCACAACCGACTTTAAAATTGCAAACTTTCGCCTCCCATCAGTTCAAAGCAATTAAGTTTCCCTTTTTTATTTTAGGGTTACTTTTGAATGCATTTAAGTTGTGGTACATTGTAACATCAAGTTTAAATTCTATATCCAGTCTAAATAAAAATTCAAAAAATTTTATTATGAAAATATTTTTATATGTAAGCAGGGGGTGGGAGAATATATTAAATTTTACTAGAAACTGCACACCAGTTATTTTTTGTATTATTTTTCATCGTAATTTGAAATAATATTAATTCTCACCACTTTATCATCAATTCAAAGAGAAAATAGTAGAATCATCTATAAATATTAAAAGAAAATTATTCTAGATTGTTCATTAAAAGACATGTTATCTTAGGTACTTCATAAAAAGACATTATTCTAGATAGTTCATTAAAAGACATATTATTCTAGATAGTTCATTAAAAAACATATTATTCTAGATTGTATGCATGACCACATAATTCTGCTAATGCGTATTAAGCCGAACAGTGTCTAACATTTTCTTCCCGTTTCCAATTTTCACAGTTAGATGTCAAAGCTTTTACTTAGAAAGTCTGAGATTCTTAAAAAGTTCTTATGGAATAACAAGCCAAATTTATAAACATTAATTTTAATTTGTTCTTTTAATTTTCCTGAGATATGAGCTAATTAATCTACATTAAACTGACAGAGTTAAAAAAAACTTTCCTATATCAATATGTGTTTATAACGTTTACCTCCCAATAAACTAATTTATCTATGCTTACATTATTTCATAATTAGTTTAATTTTAATGTAAACTTAAATTTTAAATTTTTGTTGGAAATATATTAGCTTAAGACTAACCTATTACTCTTTAAACAAGGAAAAATGCAGCATGTTTAAATAAGATAATTGTAATTCTAGATTAATTATTAATCCCTATTATAGAATTCCCGTAACTGATGCAAATCAGTGAATATTGGATCCAAAAATATATTGTATTAAACCGAAAATATATAAAACCTCATCTTAGTTTTATTGAATATTATTTTAGGATAAAATGCATTGCATATTATTGTAATGAAAACCATAAAACTCATGTATTTGAAAGTATATATACATCAAATGTTGTCTAACTGATATTTAATGTGAAGAATGGAAGATCCTGGTTGCTTAGGGTCTACCTTCTCGTTATCAGAATATAGTGAGTTCGAATCCCGAAAATCCATCGTGTTTGCTAATCACGAGTCACGTTGAATACGTCATGGTATCAATGTCCTCCAAGTGAAATGATACTTCTGGTGATGGCAGGCCAAATCTGAGGGTCTTCAGCTTAATCCCTGCTCTTAAATTACGAAAGCCTACTTTCGGGGCACAACCACTGGGAATATCCAATCGCAAATAGCCAATGCTTTGATAAACATCGCCAGAGTATGTGATAAATTCTTATTATTTCTCTTCGTAGCTCAGTTAGGAGGCCTTTTTTATCTCATCATATCACACCTTTCATGAACGTTTTTGTAATTTTAACTAATTGATTGTTGTTTGTGATATCATGTTCCCCATGGTATTTTTCCTTTTCTTCGTATCCGTTATATATATATATATATATATATATATATATATATATATATATATATATATATATATATATATATATATATATATATATATATATATATATATATATATATATATATATATATATATATATCATTCCCTTAAATCTGCCATTAGTTCAAAAGAAAATCTTGTTTCCAGGAGAGTAACTTTGCTTTAAGGACTTTTAACTAAATTTTGGGGGAATAGGTAAGAGAGGTGATATAATAAGTAATTAGAGATGATATAGAATAAATATGTGATATTTGATGCGTGCTCCAAATTTCTGAACTAGTTTTGTAATTAAAATAATATGGTGTGCACAAGATTCAGACTGTCTATTTGACAGATAATGAAAGCTAGATTATTTATGACTAGATAGAAAAGATGATAGTTAAATATTTATGATCAAGTCATATTTTTTGAAAAATCAAGCAATTGATCAGATTATTCCACTGATTAAGAACCAAAATTACATAAGTAAAGTTTTATGCATAATACATCCGATCTTAATGAGTGGACCATAGTCCGAATTTTAGAATAAGCCAAATAATAAATGATAGTTGGTACCCACGATTTTTAGATTTTCCATTTTGATTGGATAAGAATTGAAAGGACTTTTAAATCTTTCAAGGCAATAGTTGTATTTTCTGAAATACTCTGCAAATTAATCTCACAAGATCATTTAAATATTTATTTTTCTTTACCCAAGTAATAAAATCATGTTTCAAATCTCAAATAAAAGAGGAATCGTTGAATAAACATCATTTTCTTTGTTTTATTTAACACAAAAATATATAAACAATAAAAAATATAAGTCAAAATATGAGTTATAATATAAAAGTTTAATTGACAGTTCGGTTTATTTAAATTTTAATGAAGTAATTTGTGAAGCCCGGTGTCATATCAAAGTACTACGCATTCGCAAGTCACAGATCCGAGTTTCGATCCTTGGGCTGGGTAATGTCAACTCAGTCTTTCATTCCTTCAGTGGATTCATAAAATCAAGCATGCTTGAGAACTTAGCACAGAGAGCTTCGCGTTAGCTTGACCATTTAACTGGGACATATGCTTCGCACCCCAGAACACTTGATTATGAAAATGTGTAGAAATTAGTATCAATTTAATACTTTTGATTTTCATATCGAATAGAACTTGAAAATGCTTGACAGTTTCCCTAATTTCTTCTTAGAAACAGTACAGAACTTCATAATTAAAATCTTTCGCTCAGTTAATATTTGTTGAATATTTAAAGAAGTCATACAATAACATTCGGGTGTTGAATTACCCATTTCATGATTGAATACGTAATAGAAACTGAATAAAATACTCATTGGTAATTAGGTTAAGTCAACTTCCTATTTAATATAACTTGAAAATGAGTGAAAAGTGAAAGAAAAAATAGAAGGAGCATTTAGCAACAAAAGTGCTTTCTATCGAAAGAAAACAAACTTTTATATAGCATTTCCTGGTCTTTGGCTGAATGTCAGCTAACCTTGTTTTCAATTATACGTTCGCTTCCTTGATGATTGACACTCCTTTTTTGTAACGGTAAAGACTTTTTAATCGCCCTGTAATTTCTTTTTTCCTGCAGCCTACCTGCATGCGGAGAGGGAGGACATCGAATTGCGGATTTAAAAAAAAAATGTAAAGAGACGAGAAAAAAAAAAGTGTCGACCAAACATTGCAGCTCTTTAAAGACGGTTTGTCACTCACTAAGTCTTTTGTTGCATTGTACGAATGATCAAAAATGACTCCACAATGAGTTATTGTTTCCATGGTAACGAGTCATAAGACCATATTCTATCTGAAATATGTGGTGTTTCTTTGTGTATAAAAAACTGAAATGTGTCTGTTATTATCTGTTATTGTAGAACCCACTCTTTTGAGGAATGATTATAGGAAGATGGAGGAAATAATTAAGAGAATTATACAAAGGAAATGAAAGAATATGGGACGTATTTTTATCAGCTTAACTTTCCATAGCATTATGATGGTCGTATTTTTCAATATACGATATAAGGAACTCGAATGTAATTCATTTTTAATTACATTGAAGTCCAAATGACATATAACTCCAGGTTTAGATAATTACTTTCTCCCCAAAACTCTGAATATTTTTTCCAGGAAACATGTTTTTACCTTACACATTCCAATGAAATCATAAAAAGGAGAAACATAGACAGTGATTACAAATAAATTATTTACAACTATGTAAGTACCTACCTCTAATCTAGGTTAGTAGTTTGCTCGCGCCAAGGTCATTTTTTAAGCACGACAGCTCATTAGACTAGGACCTTCAGTTTCAAGTGCATTCCGAAACACTGAAAACATCCACTCCCTAGGTTGAATTTAAATCAACGTATTGTTGTGCCAGAAACTAGAGTGGTAACTATTCAGCTGCGAATAAGATTTAGGTTAGTGGTAATCACACAATATTAATGTACTATTCCCTTTCAGTTAATGTACTATTCCCTTTCTCTCCGTTGCTAAGAAAAATTTAATACTACAAACCAGTACTATAATCGTAGATTCTGATACAACTGCAAAATTTTACATACGCTGCATAATAATTTGCGGCTTGCATTTATTCAAATGGATGGTTTTTCTTTTACCACTTACGTTTTGTTTATTTATTACCACTTAATGAAAGCGAGGTTTGATGAATTGCGGAGCTAAAGTTCACGAATTGTTGACCACTAATTATTGAAACGTAGCTCACTAATCATTGACATGAAGTTCACCAATTATTGACATGAAGTTTACTAATTATTGACATGAAGTTTACTAATTATTGACATGAAGTTCACTAATTATTGACATAAAGCCCACTAAATGGTTGGATTGAAATTCAGAGTGCTAAGCATTTAACTTCCAAATCAGCAAATGCCAATTTAAAAATGAAGTAATTAAATTATCCCTGACAATCTTACATTCCCAATTAACCGAATGAATGAAAGTAACCAGAGGGATGTTTACAAATCTAGATTGGATTTTCCTCCGGAAGAAACTTTCACTGAAAATAAGCAGAGGTTAGATGACGCATGGAAAAATTTCTCAGTTAACCTATCTCTTATATTTACAAAACTCAGTATTCATCTCTCATTGTTTAACTGCGACTGCCATCAAAACATTTTTCATCCTAAAATACTCAATTTTGCTATTTTACCACAATGAAAGCTTCTAAATTTTGTTTAGATTCAGCCTAATAAATATTTGACGGCTGGAAAGTTGTGGAAAAATTGTCTTTCCTTCGTTAACCTCCATAGGGAATCACTTTCTAAAATAGATTTTCTCAGATTGCACCGATATTCACGTGTTTTAAGGAAATATTCTGACAGAGGAAGCAAAACTGCAACATCCATTATTTCCCTTATTGAACACAAGACAGGATTGAATCGAAAATAAAATATATATTATTAAAAAATGTGATTTAAATGTTAACACATATTTAGTAATAATTAAATTAGCAATTAATTTTAAAAAATCTGTCTTATTTTAATAACATAAATGAATAAAATACCATATACAAACTAAAAAAGGATATGTCGCCACACAACTTTAAAAGTGACTTTGAACAATTAATGCAGATTAAAAAAAGATTTATTTAAAAAGAACAACACTACGGGGTACATTCAAGTATCCAAAAATCAAGAAATTTGTAGAAAATTCTAAAAAAATTCAGACGAACTGTCCTTGCAAAAATTCTTAGTAAAATTCAAAAATGAAATAAAATGTTCAAAATTCTATACGTAAAAATTCTGGGAATACGAAAATAGAATTTTATTCGTAATTCTTATTATTATTCTCAATCTTTATGACGTAGTAAAAAGCCTGGCTGCCAGATAAATTATCATATCCACCAAAAATTCACAAACTCAAAAATTGGCATGTTGGATTACGTGGCATCTTTGCCCAAACATCTATTCTAGAGGTGCAAATTGAACTCACAAACTGCTGAACGGCAGCGTACAAGCCATTCAAAGCAGATCAGAGTTCTTAATTTTAATAAAAAGGAAAATTATCTTATATAATTAATTTCTCCATTTTCTCATGTAAAAAATAAATAAAATTTGTGTTTTATTTTCATCGCTAATTTCTAAAAAAAATTTTTTTTCTAGATTATATTTTCAGATTTTATTTTTTGATTTTTAAGAAATTAAAAAATAATAAATTAAAAAATAAATAAACTTAAGTTATCGTGGTAGTGAATTTAGCAATTTTACTATCACGATAACTTAAGTGATGCGAGAATCGAATTCATCGATTGTTGAGCTTTAAACCTGAAAGAGAACATTTCAAACCACATCGTAATTGATATACCTGTAATAATGAATGAGAGAGAGAGAAAGCGAATTTTATTGATTAAGATAATTTTAAGCCAAACTTTTTTTTTTTTTTGAATGTCAGTAAATCTTTTTTGTGTGAATGATACTTAATTAGCATGTTAGCTAGCTTAATAATATTTAAGTTAAAAAAACTACAATCCTCGATAAACTTTAATTTAAATAGACAGAACTAGTTTTTTTTAATTTTAATTCATTGAAATGATTTTTATTTTATGATAAATTAAAATATTTTTCTAATCATTTAATTGGTATTTTAACCATGAAAAGTTAAAATATATAAAGATATTATAAATTTTATTTATACGGGGCACTGTATGAAATATTAATGTTTGGTATAAGTCTGGAGCATCGATCCTCGAGCTATATTACTTGTCTCAGTTAAGAGAGATTTATCTTTAAATATAATTATTTATCTATACAACACACTATGTGATTAAATATTTACATTCGTTGTATATGCACAATGAAAACTTCTAATTAGTATGATTATGAAAATAAAACTTAAATTTATTTTTATTACATATTGAAAATGAAAGTAATTATTTTTACTAAAATACAATTTTAATTTTAATTTCCGTGAATTGGAGATTTTTCATTTCTAAATATGTGAAATGCAACTTTTTTCTATATTGTTAAAAATATTACATATATTCCATATCAAAATTCCTTTCGACAGCCCAGATTTTGTCAAGGTTTGAATTTATGCACAGAAATGGAATGAAACTGTCATCAGGAAGTCGGTCATTAACTAACTTAAGACAGATGTTACGTTTCATTTCAAAGCCCGGTGAGGCTTAGTGGTAGTGCTTTTGCAGGGTGCGGGACTTTGGTAGAGTGATAGAGTCTGGATCATCGATCCTCGAGCTATGTCCATGCAGTGATTCATCCCTTCAGTGGGCCCCCATGCCTTTGAGTGTAGTTTAGTTCATGTTTCATTTCGATATTTTAATCAAAATGCTAATTAATTTAATTGTAATAAAAGTTGATTTAAGCTCACTGTAAAGTTACTTAGATCATGGTGCATACCATTCAGGAACTCTGCTCGCTTCAATAATGGAGCTTGCGGTTTTCCTTTTTTTTATATTGCCATCTGTTCTTAATCGCTGGGACTAGAGAAAAATATGCATGCTGTTGAGCCCCTCTATCTTCTTTCGACATTACTTCGGTACACTTTTTTTTAATAAAGATATTTAATACTATTTCTTCAATATTTGAAAAGTATTTTTTCTCCATATTGCAGCGCACGTATTTCGAAATGCACTGAATAGAAAAATATCGGAACAAGAAAGAAAATAGTCCTAATTTCAACTGTTAATAGCTTCTCGTACCTGGTATCGCTTCTCATTCGATTTGTTTTTAGCTGATGCGTTCGTTAAATGAATAGCTAATATTGTAATTTTTGAAAACCACCATTCCCCTCCCTCTAGTCAGGTGCACGCTTTCTGCTTGAATTGGTGGCCAGTAAAAGCTTGCAGTATTGCTACTCTAGCTCTATAAACTATAATAAATTTTACTTATTATCTTTGTCTCACGCCCACTTACAATGATATTCCATCTTTTTAGCACTACAAGGGGCAGAAGTGATGGCAACTTATATAGTGAAATAACCAATAGATGTGGCATTGTTGCCACGAAATTGGGGAACTGTTCGTAATTTAGAAGCAAGTGTATAGCAGAAGACCCCCAGATTTGACCTGCCACCATAAAGGTATCATTTCACATGGAAAACATTGGGACTTCAGACTACGTTAGTAAAGACGACGGATCTTTGACTGAGTCGAAATTCAAACTCACTACCTTCAAATAACGAGAACAAACGCCTTAACTAACCAGCCATCACGACAGCACTCGCACCGTTTTACTTATTATAATCTTCTAAATACTTATTATAATATTTATATATTATTACAAATATGGACTCATTGTGGCCCAATAATAGAGCAACTATCTTAAAACTACTGCTGTTTAATAGCAAGAGAGAGATAGTGAGCTTCTTCCTTTTACTTGCATGCTTGTCGGAGCTTTCCGAGTTTTTTCCTTTATGACGTACATAAAGTTCTCCCAGAAGGATATTATGCGGTTACCGTTAAAATGCCTGACAACAGCCTCAGGCTGTTAAGGTCTACAAAAAGCGATTTGTCCACATTATAACAAGCAGATGTTTGTATTACATAGACATTCAAAGGTGCCATAGCATATGCTATGAAATGCGCGGAATCCCTCTGTGTACTTCTTATTCCAAGCATTGGTCATCTTGTCGACTGTTGAATACTGTAATTGGAAAATCATTGGAAATTAATTTTTATATAAAGTTTTAGATATAAGAGAACTTTAAATATTTATATGAAAAGAAGCATCTTCTTAAAAGATACAAATCATCAAAACTGCACCTGTAATTTTTGTTGCCGGTTAATGAGATTCCTTTCTATGTTCACTAGTTTGATTGGGCCGTATGGTTAGGGCATCGGCATTCCTTCCAAAAGGACGGGGTTCAACTCCCGAAGACCCACAGAGTACATGCGACGTACGTGTTTGTTAAATCTGTGGAATCGAAAGTAAAGTTGAGTAGTTACCATGGAAATAATTTTACTTTCTGGATACAAAAACGAATCAGTCTTGAGCTACAATGGCTCAGTATCTTCACGCCGCTTCCCGTTAAGATCAGCAAAGTGAAGCATTATCAATGCAGGCAGTGATTGAAAGGGTGACTGCATTCACTGGGTTGCTGGAGCTTCACGGGATAGGGCAACACTCCTCAGAACGTTATCTCAATGGTAATGATTCAGCCGCTCAGGCCTTGTTCACACGGCGGTGACTGGTGGAGACGTATCCACGTTAATCCATAACGCCTAAAGTCCTTCCACTGGTGCGGCGTGGATGTAGAGAGGAGGGTACCAGCTCAGGTGTGACCGCATCACCAGACCGTGGTTCAAAATGACAAAGCGCTTGGTGACAAGTAAATATTCAAAACCTGTTGATCTCAAAATACAATCCAGGGCTCACCTGCCTTGCTATGTATGTATGTATCTAAACAAAGAGGAATTTGTCTCTATTTAACAATTTCCAACGATAAAACGTCTTTTTTTTGTCACGTGTTTCTATCTGGTGTACATGAAAAAGGACAACAACAAGTAGAAGTTGAAAACATTTATTGACGATGATTCCAGACAAGAACAAGAGAGGTGCGCTGCTTTCTTTTGAGATGGGCATCCATTTACAGGCAGAAAGTCCGACTTCTTTCCCAGTTTTACATCGAAGCCTTATTCGGGATTCGAACCTGAGCCTACTCTGTGAGCGCTGAGGATCATAACCACCATACTCTCTGGGCGGTGATAAAATATTTGATATTTCAAAAAGTATTTCAATAATATAACATAATGGGGTGGGTGGGAATTCGGTAGCCAAACATTTCTCGCACAGTAAATTAAAAGTTTGGGAGTCCTGTTTTATCAGCTGCTATAAAGCTTCAGGTTTCTGCTGTGCTTAGCTTTTTGTCTGGGCATTTTCATAGGTAGTGAGGAGTATTCCCTCATCAAGAAGGAGGAAATCTAGAAAACCCTCAAGCATCTACATGAGCAAATGTAAATGCAGAAATAACCGACGAAACATTCATCGATCATTGTCCAACAGGGTTGTATTCAAACACAGAATTTCTCACTTTGACTAGTAGTGTGGTACTATATCCAGATCATGATGAAAGAAGGGAAAAGTAGGGAAAAATTGAAATACTTGTTTGCATTTTATGATGTTTTAATAAATTTTTTTATATAAGGTCCATATTTTTGTAAGTTATACCAGTTGCACATGATAAGCTATTTTCAGCTTTACTGATGTGAAAATGATACCTAAATATACAATTTACATCCCCTTCAATACCAATAGCGGTCTATATTAAGTTACATTATGTTCATAACGGTACTTTAGTTTAATATTAACTTTCAAATCACACAAAGCTTTCATATATGACTCAGAATATGAAACAAAATTTAATTATTATTTTACATATACTCCTTTTTACATTATGTTCCAGTATTTGATACAAAATTTGAATACTATTATATTGTTAATATGTTGAACTATTAGAGATAAATGCAATGTTTCCACTTAGTGCAATTATATCTGTATTGATGTTTATTTGTTTGTTTTCCCGATTTCATGCTTTGCACTCTGAAGTAAAAGTTCTCTCAGTGGAGATACATGCAATTAATGCATAAAAGAACCATAAACAGCTTTTAACTGTTACGCTATCTGGAGCCAATATATAGTTTAAAAAATTTCACTATGTGAAATAATATTAAAAATTATATATAAGCAAAGATTTTAAAATTACTTCAATTTAAAAATCTGTTTACAAAAATATTATTAAAATTTCACAAAATTAACTAATAATTTAACTTTTCATATAATTTAGCTTTACAACAAAAATAAAAATTTTTTAAACTAAGACAAATTTATATTACCGATTTCATTAGATTTCTTCTTCATATATAAGATTTCTTCTCTTAGTAATACATAAAATCTATTGGAATGCAAACAACATTTACAATCCATTGGAAATTCAACGAATATTCTTTTTTCTTTTTTTCAATAACAATGCCTTTGATGTATGCCGCAGGTGTCATTGCAACTTCTCGCCTCCCCATCACCACGTGATACACGAATTGATGATTCATCGGTTTTCACATGCTGCTTCTGTCGCTGGAATTTGTGATATTACGAGAGCAGAGAGTTAATTATCCTACTAATCGAAAACTGTACTTTCATATTAAAATGTTATATAAAACCGTTGTTTAGCTTTGGGTTTTCATTTTAGGTATCCCAGAGTTCCTCACTGCTGTACTTATAAAAAGCACAGTGCGAACAACTAAAAAATTCAAACTAATAAATGAATTTAATAAAAAATATGTTAAACAATCTTTAAGTTTCAGGAAGTAAATTAAAAACATAAGTCATAACGAAAAATTTAAAAAAAAGGAAAAGGATATTTATTTAAATGTTTTGTGGTTTATAAATGCAATTATAATAACTATTTTCTATTATTCCATACTTAATGCTTTGAAGCTTTCAAAAAAACAATAGGAATGTGGCTTTTGAAGTAAGTTATTGATGGAATCGAATAAACAAAGTTTATTCCAAACAATGGTTTCTTCGCTCAATAATGGGACAAAAATAATGGAATGGTGGAATCTTCATGGAATAAAAGGATCAACATAATGGAAAGTTGAAAATCAGCTTCCATATGAGACCGAATTAAAGAACAAAAAAATTGGAAACTATCAACTTTTTGTTCTGTATTATTATTTTTTATCTTAAAAGTGTATGTGACTGTATTCTGCATCATTCTTATCTTAATATCATTTTATATGAAACTATAATAAGAAACTTTTCACAGTTCCAAAGTGGCGCCATCTACTTGGTACATCAGTAATCATCGCGCCATACCTGTTCAGGATATCAATGTGTATGGTATCGAAGTTCATGATAGAATTATACGATCAAAGCAAAATAACAACATCCAGGATGATTATCGATTTGTTCTTCGGTTCAGCAGTTCATGGGTTCGAGTCCCCATGAACTGCTGAACCGAATTTGGATGTTAATAGGGATTTGGATGTTTGAGCATGGATGTTTGTAGGGGTTGGGTTTGGAATACGCATGAAACTGTAGGTCCCACGTGTGCAAAAGATGATTGATAAGAGACAAACAAACCAAATCATAGCAAAAAACAACTACGAGACAGGACTATAGAAGGAGACTTAAATTTCTCCTGCAGGAGACAAGCGGGCAATGGGGAAGGTTGAGACCATCAGAAGAAAAACTATGGCAGCAAGAGTAATTACTGAGCTGGAAACATGTTTACAGAATCCTGTGTCGACCCATAAAGTGCGAAAGGAGTTGCACAAACAAATTATTTGTGGTATAGCAACAATTGCAAAATCTCTTGTAACTAATGCAAAGTGGAAATGGCGAATACAGTAGTGCAAAGATTATAAAACCTGGACCAATGGAAAGAAACACTTATTCACGAAGCATTTAGTTTTGCCTCAGTCCCTACGATAGAGTTACTGTGAATCGATAACATCATGCCGTTTCTCGTTAAGATCACCAAAGTGAAGCCTCATTTGCCAAGGACAGAGATTAAGAGGGTGACCACGTACGCTCCCTCACCTAGATTGCTGGAGCTCAGTGGATTGGGAACGTAAATGTTAATTAGAGACGTCTCCTTACACTGGTGGTGGCGTGAATGTGTAGAGGAGAGCGCCAGCTCAGGTGTGACCCTCAAATTATTCAAAATTACGAGGCGCTGAATGGTGGGCGAGTATTCCAAATCCGTTAACCTTAATACACAATCTGCAGCTCATATGCACCGTCATGCATGTATGCCCAACCATAGTACGAGGTTACGTGTGGCAAAAAGCCGCAGAAATTTATAACTCAGACTGCCAAATTTCTTAAAGTGAAGAAAAGGAGTAATTCCGCATAATCTCACAGTTTTATAGAGCTCCTTATATAAACAGGTCATCAGCACGACTGTATTACTCTTATGGCCTATCAACTGCATTTAACCTCACATTGTTCCAGCTCGGGGGACGGGAGATTGGAACATTCAAGATGATAGTTTCTCGATTCACTATAGTTAAACCGTTCTCTCACATGGTTTCCAGAAAGGAGGACTCAGTCACACATCTTCCATGGCCAAACATCGGACTTTAACATTGTATTTTATATAAATTCATATTAATAATTGTTACATGGCAATAATAGCCGAAGTTTAAAGTTATTGAAAATATTTTATAGCACACTGATTAATTTTAAATTTTGAAATCAATATTATGTTTAATGCAAATTAATAATCGTTAATTAACAAAAATATTTTTAAAAAAATTAACATAATGTGAAGGAAAATTATTACAAAATTTAAAAAAGTAAAGGCTAATTTAGCGATTTTAAACTTCAAGCCATTTCATCGAAGTATATACTTTACGCCTTTACAATTATGTTTTACTTAAAAATAAATATTCCAGTTCGTAAACGTATGTTTATACTTTTTATATTATAAACAATTTTTAAAATGTATTTGAATAAATAATACATTCTCATGTTAATAATACTGGATGGGAATTATTATTAAAGTATAATATTTTTAAAACATAAATTGAGATGAGATATTATTTATTAAATTTAATAATGTGTACAGAATAGTATTCTTAAATAGGTGTTTTTTATTTCAATGTAATATCTCATGAAATAACGTAAAACAAAATTATTTGAATGCTGTATTTCTTCAAAATTAGAAATACATTTTGGGCTATGTAATTTGTCTATAAATAACTGAAAATAATAGAAAATCAAGTAAGGAAATATGATATGAATGTATTTCTTTTCAAATATCATGTTTACCTGTATATAAACTGCAGCGGCGTATTATCTGCAAGACCTTTTTCCGAGTGAAAAAAAGGCTGTGGCGAATATGGTTGGAACAAGAAACTTTGGAACGTTTGCGGGGTGTCGGTGCAGCCAGAGTGACGTCAGAACTCATGGATCGACGCATCCCAAAAGGAGGTGGTTTCTGTCCTGAAAAGCAAGTCTATCAAAATTCTGCAGCATGTGTAAGATACCCTGGATGCTCCGATATCGAGCAGAGCCATTTGCCGCCGTTAGGTTGTTGTTAGTCTGCGCTCAGGGCGTCCGTTAAGAAGACAGTTACTGACCGAAAGCATAGGCGCCACCGTCTGGAATGGGGCCAGAATAGAGCGATGTGGAAGACGAAGTGGCACAGGATCGATTTCTCAAAGGAATCACGCTTCTGTTTCTGCTGTGATATGCACCGCGTACGAGTGTGGCGTCGACATGGTGGCAGGTTCAGTCCTGCAGCAATTATGGAATGCGCCATCGCGCGACAACGTGGCATCCTGGTTTGGAGTGCAATTGCATACGATTCCAGGTCATCTCTAGTTCATGTGCATGGCACTATGACTACCCAAGGTTAGGTGAATGATGTGCTTTTGGCCTAGTGATACTGCCCTACATTCATGGAGGGCAGTGCCCTTTTTTAGCAGGATAATGCTCGACCGCTCATTGTTCACATCAGCCAACATTCCCAGCAAGGTGTACAGCTGTTTCCCTGGACATTGCGCTCTGCAGATCTTGCATTAATCGAGCACGTTTGGGATATGGTTAGACGCTATTTGCAGACCTTGCCACCATACCTACTTCAGAAGTCGCATTTTGGCAAATAATTGACAGGGAATGGAAAGGCATTTTATAAGAGACCATCTGTACTCTGTGCCTAGACGTGTTCCTTGATGTATCAGCATCCACGGCAGTCCTGTATTTAACATATCATTTCGAAAAATAGATTACTTATTGTTTGTTGCTGTTTCTCACTGTTTGCCGAGTATCATCACTTTCTGGCAACTCCTTCTTGTTGTTGCATTTTCAATATTGGGAAGTGTATTTCTAATATTTTATTCCTTAAAAATTAGAAATGCCTTTTGGACTACGTAGTTTGTTTAAGAAATTGAAAATACTAAAAAAACTAAATAAGGAAATATAATGATATGAATTCGCATTACTTTTCAAGTACCGAATTTTTCTGTACATAATCTGCAGTGGCGTATTATCCACAATACCTTTTTCCTGGTAAAAGGAAAAAAGCATCGCCTATTCGCAATGTAATTTTTTTGGTAAATAATCGAAAATATATACTGCTGATAATGCATCGCCACATAAAATAAAAAAATATTGAGCCTGATTAAAAACAAATATAAAAGCCTGATTAAAAATATAATAAATTGTACAGAAATAAATTTGTAACGAAAAATATCTAATTGGATCCACCTCATCACAAAGTTCGATAAACTAAGACGAAAGCACCATATCGACAATCAAGATTGATAATTCCGAAAAAATTGGACTAAAACTTATATATTGTAAGTTTTTAATAACATTTAAAATGAAGTCAAACACATATTAGGAATAAAATATATTTGTTTAGTTGGTAATAAAATAAGAGAAATGGATTACTTTCGAACTGAGCTCTGGATAATTTTTTTTCTTTTTACTGGGCATGATTTCTTTTTCACATTACCTTAACACGTTTTTCATTTGCGGATTAGGTCTTTTGCTTAAAATCTACTTTGTAACTTATACGCTTTCACTTCCACAGGATGATTTGCGAAATTGAACAGGTCAGAAGAATTTGCGAAATATCTATAGGTATTAGCAACTGTAATTTCTTTCTGTGCAATCGAATTTGTTATTGCAAGTTATTAGATTGATTACAGCTAAAATAAATCAAGGCAGTGGTGGCGCCATCTGCTATTTATAGTTAAAAACATAAATTGCATTTCTTTCGAAACTTAATTATCAGCATTCCTGCTGGAGAAAATTTTTTATCTGATTATCTACGGCACCAATTAATAATATATATATATGTAAGTTCACACATTTTCAAAAGATTTATTTGGCAATGGGTATGAATAAAAATATAAATCATTCACATGTCGACTTTTTGTAGCCATTATAAATATTTCTTTCATGCTAATAAAAGAGTCAAAAATCATATTAATAAAATCAAGAACATAAGAAATTTCGGTATATTTTTTTAATTTTTTATGTATATCGTATTTCTTAATATAAAAAAACAAATGAGCCTAAGAATCAAATATAAGGAAATATATGAAATTTATTTATTTTAAGTATTAAATTTAATTCTAAAACCAGCTTATATTCATTTATATTATTCGCCATTTTTTCTGATTTACATAGAAAATTTCAGAAATATGGAATTAATAAATATTAAATAGTTATTGACATTGAAAAGTATTATAAACAGAATAGGTGACATTTACTTTACTAACATTACCACGAAATAATATTTTATTAATAAAATAAATGTTCAAATGGAGATTTATTTTGTGAATATCATTTTATTTCATTTGGTTTTTAAATGAAAAAATTAATTTAATAAAAATAATTAACAAATAAAATTTAAATCGAATTCTTCACCCGATCCATACAGAAATACATAACAATAAATTTAATTTCATTTCATATCATAAAATTCCTTTCATATAATTTTATACAAATGTATTTAATTCTTAAATAGTTTTAGAATCCATCCACATATATTTTGAATACTTACATATAAAAACTGATTTTAATAAATAAAATATGAAATAAATACACCAAAAAAATAAAGATGGCGCTCTAACAAGTTTAGCAGTGCCATCTACAATTTCAAAAATTAACCTTAACAGTTATTGGAAAATTGCGAAAAAATAATTATTCTTTACTCGTTCATAGTATTAATAAATAAAAATGTTGTATATTATGTATATATATATATATATATAACGTTATAAAAAATAGATGGATTTTACAATTTAAACGATGAATTTAACAGAGTACACTGCAAATATTTTAAGATATTGGTATAAATTTGGTATCCCCATCTATATGATTTCTCGTCAAATCTAGCGCCCTTTGTTTTTATTATAGTATTGCCAAATTCAGTTTTTGCTACTTCTCAGATTTCATATTTGCCAGATTTTTTTTCTCGTGTTTTACATATTTTTTCTGGCATATATATGCTTCATTACAATGGCAACAGCATTTTTAGTTTCACTTCGCATTTTTAGCACAATTTGTATTTTTGGCTTATTCGTTTTTTTTTTTTTTTTTTTTTTCTTTTTTATCGGATGTATAGTGCGGCAATTTAAATCTTGTTTTTTCAAATATATATATATATTTTCATTTCGAATACAGCGAGGAATATAAATATTGTTTTTTGTTTTCACAATTTTCCTTTCGCTGTGGATATAGTGCTGGAATTTCAATACTGTTCTTTATATTCGTGTTGCTTTTAGCTATGGGCCGAGCTGGCAGCCGAATGGTTATCGCTCTTGCCTTTAGTTCAACATTTCGTGGGCTCGAGCCCCACCTTGGGCATGAATGTTTGTAGTGATTTTCGCACTCCACTTTTAACCGTAGGTCCCGGTCTAATTAGCCCTCGTGTGCAAAAAATGACCGTTGAGCGACAAACAAAGCAAAGCTTTTAACTGTGTATATAGCCCCGAAATTTGAATCCTGTCTTTTATATTCGTTTAGTATTTCTCTACGGATATCGTGCCAGAAATTAAACTCTGACTTTTATATTATCTTGGATTTTGCTGTAAATGTAGAGCGCCGGAATAAAAATGAAAGTAAGAATTTCATTTTAATTATTTTCTGCTGGCATAGAATTCCTAGAATTGTATTTCAAGTATTTAAATTTCCTATTGTAAACGAAATTAGAGAATCATTATATTTTTGGGAATTATTCTAGATTTGTCTACTTTTATGTAGTAATGATTTGTAACATTCTGTCTTAAATTACTAAAATTCATTATTTTATTTATTTTTAAATACATGGTAATAAATGTAATTATTTTTGTTGGTTTATTTGCTTTAATTTTAATTCTGAAATAATTTGAAATAGAATCTTTAATTAATTCTTATCACTATTACTGTTTTCTTATATATTGTTATGTTGAGCTGTTTGAAATCGGGGCGGGGGGGGAGATTTCTTTCTTTATTTACATGGTTGTGATTGTATTCTTTTAACGTTAGGTTTTTATGTAATGTTAAGCCTAGCAATTCGAAATCGGAGAAAACCCTGGTTTCTTATGCCGATTGGTACCTATTCTGGCTTTCTACTATTTTCGTCACCACGTGGAACGAAAAAAGTCGCAATGAATGCCAATAGATGGGGATACCGAACTAGTCCCAAGATATTTTGTAGAATTCATAAAAATAAATGGGACCTTAGATTTCATAATTTTAAAAAATATTTTACACTTTCGATGGGTAAACGATGACATTTTATGGAAAACTTTTCAATAATTAAAATATACTTTTGAGGACTAAATCGCAAGTAGTCAGAAAATCTTTTCAAAAACTTCTATATTATAATTTTAAATTATTTATTAAGAATATTGACTTGAATGCTTATGCTTTTTTATATTTTTATAACGTTGAGAATTAAATAATAAATTTATAATTTATTTATTTATTATGTGTAAAAATACTTTTAATAGATTGTCCTTTCTATTGTTTTATGCAAGAAAAGTCTAATTAGTAGCGATACTACGGTGTTCGAAAATAAATATAGCAGAATTCTTTTGCAGTTTTCAAATGCTTCCACAATAATAAAGTATAAAATTCATAAATATTTTGAAAACCTTACATGAAAATTGTCTGAGTTGAATGTTTGTATTCTGACTTTCGATTCAAAAATAAGTGGAATCAATAACTACTACGATCATGAATTATTTTTGTTCTCAATCTACTTATAAAGTTACCGAATTTTAGATCTCATTCAAACGGTTACGATGTGTTTAAGTTGCAAACATAAGTTTAACAATTAATTTCATTATTAAACAAAGATAAAGTTAACAAGATTAGTGTGCGATGAGCGCGGTAGAGACCAACAGAGGTATCTTTAAATTCCGTTAAACTTAGAATCAGCCATTAAGTGCTGCCATCTATAGACAGTAAAGGGAGCTCCCCACCATTTTAAAATTCATGGCCTTATTGAATTGGTATTAGTGAATAAAAAGCGATCTTTAAGATATAATCCAACCAACTAGGAACATCGTAACACTCAATAAATAAATAAATTTAGAGAATTGCTTGGCAATGTTCTATTTTACACACACACACACATTGTATTTATAATTAATTATAATACTTGCATTACAAACGCTACTTCAAGTTAAAAATAAAATTATAATAGAAAAATAAAATCTAAAATATTCGATTCACATTATTTATAATTCGTAGAATTATCAAACATAGCAAGGAAAAACAAAATTTTGCATGGTTTTAACTAAATGTTCTCAAATCATTCCAATAAAATATTTTAAGCAAACTTCTTGAAAAAAAAAAAGCATGAGAATCATTCCAATAGTTTTTAGATTATCGCAGATAAAAGGTAGAAAAATTAAGAGTTAAGTGCAAAAATTTGGACAATTTTATCCTCGTAGACATTTTCAGTGGCCAGTTGAATAAATAGATCTGCCTAGAATTGCATTTAAACAGAAGGTAAAATATAGTTGACACAAGAATATTATTGAGCTATGATAATTTCAAAACGAAATTAAATGAAGGAGAATGCATTCAACGTCTGCAATTACAATTTGGAAATGAAAGTCCATTTCATACTACTGTATTCAGATGGTTTACAGACTTTTTTAAAGGTAACAATTTTATTCCCGCATAAAGAACGCACATCAAAGTCGTTGTCAGCTGTGATAAGTTGATAAGTTTTATCGTCCTAAATGATCAACAAAAAGAACTTGCTATTGTAATCGCTGTTTTACGTAAAGTAGGTTATGTAGAATTGCATGTTGCTGTTGCACCGAGTGGAAACAACCAGGTGGGAGTCTTCGTTATTCAGAAGCTAGGACCAATCAGAAGCCCCTCCCCTCAATACTTAAAATGTCATCCCCAGAGGTATCATTTCACTTGGAGGACATTGCGATCGCGACTTACTTAACACGCTCCAGCAGCCTTCATTGAATTCTATGGATCTTCGGTTAAGCCAGAACTCGAACTTAATACCTTCCGATACTAAAAACGGAGCCCTAACCAACCCGACTACAGTGCCCTCTAAAATTGCAATTGAAAATAATGACTTTTACCAATGGTTTCTTCATAATTTAACTGATAAGCAAAAATATACAAAAAAAAAAGTCCTTGAAGATTGTGGTAACCGCATATTTTTAAATTTTGTTCTGGTGATAAAATATACACATCAACAATAAAATACCAGTCAAGAAGCATCAACAACATATCAACAAGAAAATGGCAATCAAGAAGATAAAGTATGGGTACTTGAAGATAACTTCATGAATATTGTTACAAACTTATAAATAATTATTGTATTTGTCTTAAAATATCTCAGACAGATCGGAAATACTCACGTTTTGGGCAAAAATTGCGCTATTTAGACATGTTATACGTTAAAAGCGGGTTTTCTAATGATTTGGTGACTTGGCGATGTTTTGGTGAGAAAACTTGGCGACTTGGCGAGAAATTGATACTTCTAGACACATCCATCACCTGAGCTCTAGGACCAATATTTAGCGAGATAGCATAGAAGCTTCCAGAACCTTGGCGAAACTGGTAGATTTCTCCGCCAAGTCAGGTATAAATAACGCAGCCCGACATAGAAGGCATTTTGTGAAGACAGTCAGGGAGTGAAGACTATTAATTGTGACTGCTAGTTCTCAGTCTCAGGTATTTGATACCTGTGATTGGAAGCTGTTACTTATTGTATCTGACGAACTGTAGCTGTATAATTGTGATTGTTACAGCTGGTATATCTAATGGAATATAGATATGGATTTAATGAAAAGTCTTCTTGAAAAATTAGCAGAGCAGATGGCTGAGATGAAAACTGGACAAGAAGGGATTAAAACCGTGATGATGAAAGAGATAAAATCTGGACAGGAGGAGCTTAAAAAGGAAATTAAGAAGGACATTGTAAGGGTTAAAGAAGAATTCTCCAACATCATTCAAGAGAAGATGAACGCAAAGGAAGATAATGTAATTTCAGTTAAAACTAAAGTTTTGAATATAGAAGAAAACGTTGACGAAGCATTAGACAAAATGAATAAGGAGATTGAATGCTTGAAAAAGCAAATGTCAAACAGACATGAGGAGCCCAACGTGGCATTTATGCCTTCCCTAGCCACGATTAAACTCTCAAGATTCGATGGAAAATCCTCCTGGCAAGTATACAAGACGCAGTTTATGATGGTATCGGAAACTAATGGATGGAATCCCCAAGCCCAAGATTTTCATCTGCTGACTTCATTAAGAAGAGACGCGGCCGACATCCTCGAGACGCTTCCGGAAGAGCAGAGGCACGATTTCCATGCCCTACCGAGTGCGCTTAAGCTGAAGTTTGGAGAAAAGTGCACTAAAAATATAGCAGATTCAAAATGTAAAAAAAATTAAATAAAAATTATCAATCTAGGAATATTAACATTTAATAAAATGGTTTTGGGATAATTTTGTAATAATAAAATAAGCAATCGATTTCAAGTAAATGATATAGTTTTTTCAACATTGGAAGAAGACTAATTTCTGTTGCTGGGGGCTTTAAAGATACATGAACATATCGATGGCGGAGAGTTGCGGATATTGTAGCGGTGTGAATACTCGTCTTGATAACTATTCTTTTGATACTGGAATATTGATAACTAGAATATGTAAAGTGCATAGAATTTTAGTGCTATTGAAGACAAGTAGAAATATAAATCAACAAATGAATAGTGACAGATTGCTTAGATAATTATCAGCAACTAAGCTGGGATATTCACAGTCGAGGATAATATTCATGATGGAAGAACCAACTGCTATTGGTGGATTGGAAGTTGCATATATTAACAGCTAAATATTAGAAGATACAAAAAGAGAGAGAGAGAGAGAGAGAGATGCAGCACCCTGGATAACAATCAGCAGTACTGTGTAAATTGCATGAGAATAGTCATGATTAAGGAACATCAAGTCCATGAAACAACTGCTATTAATGAATAAGAAGGGGGTTTCGTTATATAAGTCAATATAAATTAGAAATAGAAAAAGAAGTAAATTAACTAGAATTGCTTTGGCATTGATGAATTACATTATCTCGGAAATATTGATGACTATTTTTATTTTATTTTGATATAATTTATTTTTAGCTATGTATTTATAGTATATATCCGCATGGATGTATGCTTTTAATAAATCGGAGAAAATAAGCAGTGACATTAGGATAATGAGAAATAAAATGAGGTTTTAGCTTCTTTGATACTCTTCAACGACATTGAAACAGTTATTCCAGAATATTAATAACTGGTGAGACTATGGAACAACAACTTTTAATTGACAGAAAGAAACAATTTTACCACATATCGTCAGCATTACGTACAGGTGAGTGGAAGTATTGACGATTGAAACAGGTTTAACTATTTCTCGCTTAATGTTCATTTTATGTAAACAGGATCAATTAGACCAGGACCAATAATTTAAAATGGATTTTCAGCCAGTAAAAACGTTTACCCAGAGTCAGCCCATGAATTTTTGCACCGAAGACTAGATTGCTACCTATTCAATTGCCAAATCCCTCTAATATGAAATTCATTGAACAGTGGCTTTTGGAAGAAGTGTCTATCAGCTCGCAAATATAAAAAGGTATGACCTGCTTCAATACTCTTCAACAGGGTGGTTGTACGAAAATTGTTGATGACTGGTGTCCTTGAAGATCATCGTATAAGTTCTGTTTCTGATGGACACTGAATCATCAGTTAATAGTTTCTGCTTTCACCATCGACGTGTGAACTACGACGCTCATGTAAATGCCGTAATAAATATAAGTGTAAAGAGGTATTAATACATTGCCCGAATTCCCGTCAACCAGGCCCATATTATCACAAACGCCACATTTGGAGATACTAGATACTAAAAATTTAAAATTTCACCGAAATCAGCATCATCTCCGCGCTTAGTTACATCAAGAGGGACATCACCAAACTTTGGCTCAGTTTAATTACATATAGGATTGCAATTAAGAAAAATAAATTGACAATATAAGTCGAAAACAAATTATAGGGGAGTAATGCTGAAAATACCTTCATGTGGGCACAAGAATGCGCCTTTATTTACTTAACTGTGAAAAAAATACGTTTTAAAGGAGATCATAGCAGCTAGAAGCACTGAAGAAAAAACGAAAAATGTTAGAACTTGTTTTTGATAATAAAATGTTGACATCAAACTGTGTATCATACAAATTATTCGAAATCTGAATTTCCCTTATCCAAATTTGAATACACATTAAGCAAATTTTAATCTAGATGAGAATTTAAATAATCCTAATAAAGACTCAAAAAATCCCATATTTTATTTGTAGTATCTCATCTCATCGGGGAATACCAATTAAAGGCTTTGATGTTATTGAAGATATTTTAATTGATCTTTTCACACTTATTACTCATTTTTATTTTAGGGTAAAATATTCCTATCTTTTAAATGTAGTTAAAAGCACCTTAGGGAGAAATGAAAATGAAACTCTTAAACAAGTAAATGGCGTCAAATTGTTTCCCGGAAATTACGGTACTTTTAATAATTTCCTCGAAATCTGAAATGATAAAATTTTCGATCTAACAAATTTCGGTTTTCACCTTGACAACAATGACAACTAGATGAACAAGTTTTATGCAATCAGAAATTTGTTTCCTTTACTATTATTATTTCTGTATAGCAAGTGTTAAGGTATACTCTGCAGACATAATTTACATATTTGCTTTCATTTTGTTTAATTAAAGGACTTTATATCTTTTCTATGAAGCAATTGAAGTAAAATCTAGTCTAGTCACATTCTACGGGTGTTTTTTGATAATAAATTACTTTGGATAATAAATTACTTAGCAAGATATGGAACCGTTCGTTCTATATGCTAACAACGTTTATTCTGTTCGAATTATACTACTATCTTCTTCTCAGAGTAAATGCGACTCTATGTTCCATGATCATTATTGTGAATATCTTCATAGATATTATCACACCTCTTATTTTGTAACGATTTAGTCTAAGCATGTAAATAAAAATTTCGTTCATTGCATTAACTTATATAAAAACTGGAGTAGTCTAATTTTCATTATCGAAAAGTAATGAGTTTGAATCGATACCTAATCAATGATCCGTCTTGTTCATTAAAACGGGGGGTTAAGGCACAAAGAAACATAATAGTCGCAATATCTTCCAAAAGAAATGTTGTCTATGGGAGTGGCAAGTCCTTGGGAGTCTTCTGCTTGGCCTGCGAATCTAAAGTGACCTCCCTTTCAGTTGATTCCACCTAAATGGTAGAGGCCAATTCTAGGCTAGGTACTGGGCAGTAGCCTGGTGCCCACATACACAAAACATAAGATTTCTACAGTTGGTTTAAATTGGTTTCCTTAGAGTGGGCGTGAATAATAAGCTTTATTTCTTAAGCTAATTATTTTAGGAAAAGAATAATATACTTTGAATGTCCTTTAAAATAAGCGTTAGTGGCAAATATACTTAGAAGCCATATATAAAAAATATTAGTTGCGTTTTATTCAAAGTGCTTAATACCATCGCATTGTCCAATATAAAAATTCAAATACCTTCCTCATATATTGATTCCACAGTTCTAGGTACAAAAAAATACTTAAAATTTTCTTTGGTCAGTAAATACATTCCTGTAAATATTATTGTTGCATCTCTCCCATCATATTGCAGATGGTGCTATTAGCGCTCTGTGAATGAATGTAACTATGACTTTGTCGACGCTCTGTGCTTGTTGCTGTCCTCTCTGTGCTATGTATGAATAAAAAGAAATAAAAAACGAAATCTTTGGTTACTCACTCAAACATAAGACTCAGCTCGGGCTTCGACGACAATGAAATATAAATTTTTTATTATGTTTGTTACTATCTGTAAAAATCGACGAACATAAAATACCAGATGTCCATCTGAATGTAAAACAAAATTATGCGAATTTCAATCTACAGTTGAAAAGTCATTCACTCGAAACAAAGAGGAAAAGAGCACACATTTTCCTTCTGAAAGATATTAGAGATTTCAGGCCGAAAATACTTTTTTGAAACATTCTCTCCTCCTGGCATTTTATTTTTATATTCTCTTCCTTGCAAAAGAAATTAGCTTTACTTTCCTGGGTGATGACTTTCAGCAAGTTTGCGCCTACTGCTCTGTGGACTCGGTCTCCCCGCAAATGAGGAATCACAGGGGATGCAGACACGCTTCGGAAGATGCCAAGATAAATACCCCCCCTTTTCTGCTGAGTCTGGTGTTATTTGTGGAATACAAAAACTGCACACATTTGCAAAAAGTTGGTTATCTGCCTTTTTGTGTGAAATAATCTCGATAAAAATAATAAACAGCACGCGTTGAATAACAGAATTTTTTTTTTTTTTTTTTTTTACTGTGGTTAAAAATGGAATCTGAAGTGTAATTTTTAAAATATTATTTTAGCAATTCTTCCCTGAAGAAGTGAAATTTGACAAGTCAATTTGAGTTGCATTTTATTTAAAGTCTTTTTAATTTTCTATAATACTTGAATAATTTCTATTACAAATAACTATTTACTTATATACTTTACAAGATTTCAGATTTCGAATAACTGAATCCCAAAATGTTATGAAGCAATTTATTGCTTTTTCTAAGAATTACTAAATTTCTACATGTTTATGAAGTGAATTGAGTGAAATTTATAAACTATTATTAAACTGAAATAATTATATATTTAAAACTACTTAATAGAGCTTAAATTAACCAACATAACTTACTCAGATATAAACTTTCCCATGTTCAGATTTACATAATTTCATTATGAATTTCTAAATTCCTAATATTCATGTTACGAATTACTTTTCTTAAAGATATAGGAATTCAAAATATTGTAAATAGTTACTACCTACTATGGATGACAAAACTTCAATTTTTTTTCATGCATTACTCTTCAAAATTTTACGTTCCATATTTTTCAATTTACTGAACTCCAAAATTTATATCATAGAAAACAATTTAATTGCTTTCTTTTTGAATAATTAAATTTTAAACTTATTATTTTAATTACTCAATCACTTTTTACTTTGAATTACTAAATTCTACAGTTTTAAGTTTTGAATTATTTAATTAATTAAATACTAGTAATTTCATATATAAACAAAAACAAACGTTTGTTGTTTGGTGAATAGCTAAATTTTAAACTTATTTTGATTACTCGATTACATTTCATAATGAGTTACTAAATTCTGCAGTTGTAAAAGTTTTGAATAATTTGAATTTCTTACAGTTAGAAATTACAAATGCAAACGTTTCCTGTTACAAGTTGTAAAATCAGATTAACTGAAAATTTCGTAAAGAATCATCAATTAGTAATTTGCTTATGAAATTTACATAAGTAAATTTATAAATTTTTATTGTATAATTTATACATATATATAAATAAACAAGAATGTAATGTTTAAAAATTATTTCATGTCTTGGAAAATTATTTCAAAAATTAAGCAAACATTTCCAACAAACTTTTATTAAACAAATAAGTACAAATTATGAAAAGAACATTTTGTATTTACTCGAAATTATAATAAGGAGATCAAAACCACTCATGGCACTAGTTTGAAGTAAAAGTTTAAAAAAATCATAATAAATTTTTTGAATCCTCATAAATAAATTGTCCACTCTATAAAAACGCAATTCAAGTAAAAAACAAACACCAAATCAGATAAGGAATTCGCAGATTTCAATAGCACAGTATATGATACAAATTGGACGAGTGAAAACACACAATAGAAATATTTATATAATAAACATTCTTAGCAAATCTATACACAGATAATTAATTCAGCTTATCTCTATTGTGTGACTAAACTACACATTTATTCATTCAAATAATAAGATGGATAACATGATAGCAAACAAGTAGCACATACAAATGATAGTAAATTTATAAGTAATATTTAATTTAAATACTGTTTAATAAATTTTTATAAATTTATTAAGTAACATCCTATAATGAAGAAATGCCTATTAACTGCTATTATGAAGGGAATAACTTTCTATAAAAAAAATTTGTGCAATAAAATCAGCTTTAAAATTTCATTATGACTTTTATTATCAAGCTTTATTTTTAATGTATAAGTTAACAGTGCGTGTTTTTTTATTTAACTTACATTAGGTATAAAAATTTATCAAATATAATTTCCTTAAACAACATTAACTTTTTATGAATGTCGTTCATACATTTCACAAAATGTTATTCAAAACACTAAATTTTTTTTAATCAATTTTTTTCTAGGCTACATTTTAAAAGCACATATACACAGTTTTAAAACGAATTAAAAATCAGTCTTTAGTTTAATGTAAAAGAACATTGTAAAATTACGTTAATTGTCTTTATCATTAATATCAGCTAACATATAATTTATATATTTAGTAAATATTAAAGAGTAAATGAAAGAACTTCTTTATATATATATATAATTTTTTATACTAATATATAAGTATTTACTAGTACACTATTTATTTACAATATAACCTTTTTTTATTTAAATTTCAGGAACTTTTTAAAAAGGCCTTTATTAAATACATGAATATCACTTATTGAATTTTTATTATTGTATTAGAATGATTTCCAAATTTCTGTGCCTACCAAGCATAACTTATTCATGGTTCCTTTTAAAATTATTTATACTTTACAAAAAATATTTATTTGGCAGGGCTTGAATTTGAAATCAAATATCTTTTTATTCAGGATTTTTAAATTTATTAAGTTCTAAATTTTTATATAAAATAAATTTTTTTTATTTAGTTATATATATATATATATATATATATATATATATATATATATATATATATATATATATATATATATATATATATATATATATATATTTAGAGTTCGTTTGCGTTCTCCGAGAGCGTTGATCCAAGCTCACAGTATTTAATTCACTGGTAATTGCTGCAAAAATCAAAACTCTAACACTATCATGGACCCTAAAGAGAAATGATTGTTTTAATTTTAATTGATTTTATTATTTTTTATTTATTATATTATGAATTATATATAGGATATATTAATTTAGGAAAAAGGCATTTCGAAAAGTGGATAATCAGTGCATTTGAATAACAAAAAAATACCTTTTTAACTAAAAATCACATACATACATGTTATATGAACAGTATAAACTCCATATTTTAACTCCACATTGATTGATTTATCATATCCTTATAGATTTCTTTATAAATAAACTACAGTAAACATCAAGAAAAAACTAGAATAGTTTTGTGAAAATAGAAGCAAAAACACTTCGCAAAAGTCATCATAAATATTCTTAGAAACATGAGTAAGAAAAGACACCTATTTACTAAACATATACTGGCACTGTTTCAATAGCAATGACTATAATTTACTTAAAAAGTGAAATATAGTTTTGCATTGTTATGTATATTTATAGCATTATAAGTTATTTTACGGAAATTAAAGTTTTAGCAACTTGTAAGATTAGCCTTGTGTTCCCCTGAACCATTCCTGAAATCACGGTTGGACAAGAAAGCACTCAGCAATAAAGAACAGCGTTGAAGAGTCCCAGAATCTACAAAGGGAATATACATTCCCTATAATAATTGAAAGTAATTATTGTGAGGGTGTAAAATTTTAACAACGTCAAATATAAAAATGTAGACATCAAATAATCAGTAGGATGAGTTGCTGACAGCTATGATTTGACTGACAATACAGAATGCGTTATATAGACACAAAATGGAGAAATAGTGCAGCAGATTTCAACCAGATCTGTAGTTTCGGAAAGAGAAGAAAGCACTCAGTAAGTACAAAACAGCATTCACAAGTCCGAGTACCTAGAGAAAAAACAAAGATGTGCATTAGTGGATATTTTTGCATTTTGGGTATTTGCGATGACCGTTTAGTACAAAATTTGAAAGGATGGCCATTCGAAGTTTGTCCATCATGTTCTTTAGAGATCTTCTTCTAGACTCGATCAAATCCAAGAGCAGATCTCGAAAGGACACATACATGATTGACGAAGCACATAGAAAGACTGTGAAGTAGAAAGCTACTTGATATAAAGTGAACTTAAGAATTTTTAAAAGAATCTACAGAACCTAAAATTAATCTAAGTATATAACATTGTGTTACCAATATTTTTCAAGGACAACTAAAATTGATTCACACCCAATTCGTCTCTTCTTGGTTACTAATTGGTTTGTCGCTCAACGGTCATTTTTTGCACACGAGGCTAATTAGATCGGGACCTATGGCTTAAAGTGGATTCAGAACCACTACAAACATCCATACCCAAGGTGGGTTTCGAACCCAAGAATTGTTGAAACGAAGGCAAGAGGTTACTAATTGGATATTAGGGCTAAAATGTTCAGGACATGTTGCTTAATGTGCATTCTAAATACGCTTTGGTTTGAGTTGACTGAATTACTAGATTGTTAGATGAATGCTCTCGTTTTGCTACCAGTTTGGAAGTAAACTTTGTAGATTCTTTCTTTAAAAGAGATAAGGAATCGAAAAATCGCAGTAGCGATTCTTAAATTTTGAGCTGCAGAAGGTTGTACCGACCAGAAAGAAAGATACACCAGCATGTGTGTGCACAAGCATAATAAACCCATGACAATAACACATTACCGATATACTAACAATTCTAATTCAAGATTGAGATCTATTGCTAAGCAATATTCGTTAGTACATACGGTTCAGTGTTATACATTCTTATTTTGATCATTATTGCGATAAATCCACTTAACAAATCTTCCTAACGTTTCAAACGATGTGCAAGGCACTACTTTCATTGTAGATTCGTACAGATGTTTGCTATTTCTGAAAGTCTGTCTTTGTTTTGATTATGGCATAGTGTCATTTTTAGCATACTAGGACTATTTATTACAAGAATCTGCAGTTATGAATAGATTTCGAACAACTAGAAACAGCCCTGTTTATGGTAGGAATGAAATCCAAGAATTGATGAAATAAAAACCAAACTGTGAACCATTCGGGTGCCAACTTAACCTCTACTAGAGTTGGATATAGAACACCAGACGTACCCATACCACCTGGAAAAAATGATTGCACCAACCTAATATTCTAAATGGGACAATATAAGCATGGTAAATGCATAACAACATTACATTTCCCGTTGGCAACTCTAATACTACACTGACTTTTTGCATGTCAACATATGTCGGTTCATACCATTCAATGTCATTATGCAAAGCTCTTCCTTATGCCATTACTGTTATGATTAATTTTAACAAGCTACGTCACAAATGGAGTTCAATGCACCATTGCAGTTGCAATCCATAAACAATGCTATTATGATGATCATTGAACACCAGACATGAATGTAATATTGGCAGAGAATTTCTCGATTCTGCTTACATGACATCACGACTGCAATGTATAAAATGTTGCATTGCAAAATAGTACTTCATATATACTGTGGTGCACATATAATTTACCATCTACTTGATTATAAATTTCCATTAATTGAACTCATGAACTTACTATATGCAATAAATAGGAAGCTTAAAAGTCACTTACCGCGGCCGCCATCTTGCCTTCATAGTAGCGTATCCTGTAGTGCTTGCTGGCGTTGGACACGTCGATCAGGAGAGCGAGACTGGCGGCGATGTAGAAGATGAAGGCGAAGATATGGTACAAAAATTCCTGCAAGAAACAACAGCATTCAATTAGAGTAGCCTCGCATAAAAATTATGCTGCTCATATTTTTTTTAATTTAAACAAGAAAGATTTAAATTTTATATAGATTCAGCTGAAAGAATTAAAAAAAAAATCTGTATTTTCAAAACTATGCTTGAGTACAGCTTTATTAACTGTATCTAGCACATTTGCAGTTTTTCACAACTTGTTTGCTATTTATCGTGAATTGAGCAACAGCTTACCCCACCCAAGAAAAGCCTTCCAAAGAGTATTCTAAGACATTCAAATTGCTATCTAAGGTTCACTGATTAACAGTAAATAGTTGCCACATTTCCTTCCAATCTGAAATATTTCAGTTGACCGGGTGTTTTCAGTTGCAGGCATTATGTTGTATCTTCAAAATCAACAAGATACTGGAAGAGCTTCGGACAAAATCTCAACTTAGAAACACTCCAGAATAAATTTATTTTTCTTCTTTTAATCGAAACCTTTCAAATCGGGATCATTGTGTATTTGTCAATATGAAAAATCATTGTTTGTCCTAATATATAGTTAATTTATTGCTTAATGTCCCCATTTGTACATGAAAATTAATTTGGTTGGAATTTACAGATTAGAAAAGATTCCAAACTACTAAAAATCATTTTTGAAGTGGAAATTATATTATTAAATGATCGAAGTAACAGCCAGAGCGCTCAGTTCTATCGGATCTTAATTTCCTTCATTTCGGTCGAATGTAATCAGTAATTGTAACGTCATACACCAAACGTAAAGGTCTTAAAATGGGAATACTTATCTTTTTTTATCTTGTAATCACAGAAATTTATTAAAATGCTTCTAATGCTTTATTTTGGTTTCTTAGCAGGCTCAACGGTCATTATTCGCCCACAAAAGCGAACTAGACAGAGAAGAAAAGTTTAAATGTCATTCAATGACATTTAAAATTTTCTTCTCTGTGTCAATAACACAACTGCTACAATCAGCCAAAGTAGGAATTGAACTGAAATGCAGGAAGCTAATCATTCAGTTGAAAACTTAATATGTCATCTAGAGAAGAAAACCCATCAGAAATATTTTTTAAAATTCCTGGTTTAAAATAACTACCAGATAGCGTTTCAACATACGAAAATATCACTTACGATGAAATTGTTCATGCCACAATCACATGAGCATTTCATAGTACCGATCTGTTTGTTGTTGTTGTTTGTGACACTTGGACAAGCCAAGCTCGCTAGTTGATGACTATGCGAAAATATATCAGAAGGGTGCGTCTTTCGTTTAATCAGAGCACCAAGGATATAAAAGTACATTTTACTCTAAGACTCCTCTGACAGATGGCACCACCAGAGATTCCACTCCCACAATTTTGACTATAATCTGGAGAGGCAGGAAATTTTCTCTAGACCATCACACCCATGTTAACTGCTGCGATTGACCACAGGACTTTCGATTCCACTGATTTAACGAGCACGTATATCGTATCTCGACTCGGTGGGTCATTGGGAATTGAAGCTAGCACAGAATATATTCGGTGGATCTTTGGTAGCATTAGGAATGGCCCTTCTGGACGGAAGACCGATGCCCTAGCGACTAGCTTACCACGGCTCTTGAATACCGATCACTACAGCACTGCTGAGAGCACTGCTAGTCACAGGCTTCATTTTACTCTCACGTAAAAATGTATCGCTTGCATATGGCAGATTCGAGTATTTACTTTGGTACACCTTTATCAAGAAGCTTGTTGCATATCTGGATAAAATTTTAAAAAATCAAAATCGTGCAACTCTTTTTATAAATTTGTAATCTGTGTGTTTCGAAGCATTTATAAGTTATTATGGTACTTTTGGAACTACCTGTTTATGTTGTTTGAATACAGTCGTTTTACAAAACCAGCTTTTTCATTTTTAACACAACAGTCAGACAACTAGGTCAAAACTTGAAAAATCTTGCGACAAAATTTCTTCCCCTCACAATATTTTATATCTTGGTTTTCTTGTTTTGCTATACTCACTTCTTGCATACGTACCTAAAATACACCAGGGCCATCAGTTAAGATTCCGAACCTGAAAAGGTCTACCTCCAGTGTGAGTATTGAACCAACAAAATGTTGAAATAAAAGCATTAAACAAGCAGCTCAACTTTTCTCGAAATAATACAGAAAAAGCCAGATACTGGATCAAGGAATATGTGTGACTGAGAGAATAAATATTTTCAAGCTAAATCAGATATCAAAGCCACTTCATGCCTAATAGTAAAAATAAACTATTTTCAATAAGAGAGATGATGCACCTTACCTGGGTTTATTATTATGAGGGATAAGTATATAATAATAAGTTTTCAATTTGTATATTCCTTAACAGAACAAAGCATTTATTTCCCTTCTCAAAATTTCGTTTAATAATATTACAGATCAATGTTACACAAATCTAGATACACAAGTTTTTATTTCTTTGAACGAAAATTCTTTTCTTTAAACTAATTATATAATTAACTGAATTTTCATGTATCATTTATTTATCAAAATATCAAGCCAGTTTCTATTAGTTGAACATAACACGATTCCAGTTTCCTTTAACTCAGAGCTAAGCTTCTATATACTAAAAATAGGTTTTTTGCTTATTAGCATTAGAATAATACTATCACTTCGATCGATTATTTCTATGAAACACATTTTGTTGAAATTCTATGTTTTTATTATTAATACATATCTGGTATTATTCCATTTGGCCAACGAAAGCGATAAAGTCGCCAAATGGTACAACCAATTCCAATCATAATATCATTTATTCATTGTAACCTTTCATTGCGTTTTTAAACCTTTCACCTTTTTGAAATTTTTTAAGCCATTTTCAGTAATTGGCTACAACTAAAAGTTAGTATTTTTTTTAACTGAAATTACTTGTATAATTGCTATTAATGTCAGTTTGGCGAGATTTGCCCCGGCGAAATAAAAAGAGTACCGACAAAGTATTTCTCTAATATATATATATATATATATATATATATATATATATATATATTCAAACTAATCTTTCTACGGTCGTTTCTTGTAAATGTGCGCTAATTTTAAGTCATCGAGGCCTAGAGGTTGCTCTACTATTGATGAAACAATACAAAATGGTTGTTGCTCTTTCTGTCCTTCGCATTTTAACTAGGGTGCTTTGGAATTTCCGGGTTTCCTACCTTGCGACACGTGAACACGGCCCACTATTTGTGAAAAATTCTTCCTTAAGGTGACTTACGCAATGGACAATGTCTTAAAATAACCTTGGACATTAAGCAATTCAAATAGCAGTGTCAAATAAGTGTGTGCAGATTTCTTCGGGACCAAGCTTTTAAAATAAAATTGGAAACAATATAAATATCGACAAGCAGATTAGTAATCGAATCTATGAACTTTCGAAGACTAGACCTCTAACCATTCACTTGCCAACTCAATAATAAATATGCGTAGAAGTTTCTTTGAAGCGAAGCTTATAATACATTCATTTATCTTATTAATAATCTAATCATTGTGATTTAATTAAAAGAAGTATTGTCATTTTTAACTGATTTGGAGTAAAAGTCACACTTGCCAGCATCCATTTTCATAGGAAGTGCTTTTAAAAGCCTCCCTTTGACATTCCAAAGCATTCCTCACAGCAAACGTTGCAAGAAAAAAAGAAAAAGGAGGAAACTCACAAACTGGGTGACGGCTCCGAGCCACTCGATACTTGTTGAAACAAAGAGAACTTTCAGAGAGCTGGATATAAGAGGGAAAGAGAGAAAAAAAAAGAATCCGCAAAATGTATACTATTTCTACAGAATTGCCCAGAAAATAGGAAAAAAAATCAGATTTGAGTGGGTTCGGAGAGTCACATGCTATAGGTAAGAGCTTTTCTAAGCGATTGTGCGGGGCGGAGGGGGACAAGTACAGGAAACTCGCATCATAACTATATATAGACACACCCCTCATCACGTGACGGTCGTATTTCGCCGCCCGCGCAGACCCAGTTTATCTAGGACAGCAAGCGATAAAATAGGGTGCGGGGGCGTTTCTCAGAAAAGACGCGATTGTGACAAGTCTTCGGTGCGGCCGGAAGGATTTACCATCATTTCGCGTTATTAATTCATTATTTGCGTCAGTCACGAAAGAATAACCCGAGACAAGCTGTCAAAAAGCGTTCGTGTTTATTGAATACTTCATTTACAAATGGAAACATGTGTATACGCATAGATTATAGTTTCCATTAGAGCAAACTAAAAATGATTTCAATTGTATATATTTTTAATTTTTTAAAAGAGAACAATAAAAAAAATAATTCTCATGGTCATAAAATTTTTCTTAGGAAAGTGAAATATTCTCGTACTGAATTAAAAACAATTTTAAGGAATTCAACAAACTTTTTGAGCCCATGTTTTACAAAAATTTGCTTTTTATTATTTCAGCAATATTCTAATTAAAAAAATCTTTTTAATGTGGGAGTAAGCAAGGTAATGATCTTAAGATTCAAAAGAGATTGTTAAAAAATATTGCTATTATTAATTTAGAATTCTATTTTATCAAATTTTTAAGAACTTAAATCGTCCTTGTGCCGATTTAAGCTAACCATAAAGTGAATGTTTTGCCATGTCTTTTTCATTTTTCATATTCTGATGTTCTGTTGCCCATGTATTAAGGGCGTGAATCAATGGATCATGGGTTCTCAAACTTATGCTTTGGTCCTCATATAAGAAACTGTTTCCTTAACAAATGAACTTCGGCACTATTTTCAGACATTCGCGATGGTGAACTTCGCCTTGTTGCTCGAAGAACGCGAGTGGAAGGCAGGCAGCACATTCGTTGATAAGTTGGATGTACGACGCCGTCTCTATACGATATAAAGAGAATAAATCGTTATCTGTCATAATGGATATTTTAAACCAATGAGAATGGTAATAAAGTGGCATACTCGGAATCACAAACAACTACTTTATGGTAACTGTGATGTGTAGAATGGCCGAGAAAAATAACGATTGCAATTTTCTGGAAAACGCATTTATTTATTTACATATACACACATTTAATAACAAAATAAAACTAACTAGAAGCTTTCCATTCCTACCAGAACTTAGAGACCTCTCGCAGACCTCGTTCCGTCGATCCTATTCTAAAATATGGCAACCTCTCTTGAAAGTGATGCAATCATGCCAAGCGCAGTTTGTTAATCGCCAGATACTTCAGTAACGAAAAAAACAACCACTTTATAGTTAATAAAACACATAGTGCTAGATGTTTAGTACATAGAACTATACCTGTGGCACGAAAGCCTAAATGTGGAGCAAGGCCTACAATGCCCATATCTGTCTTTATGACCGAGGATTTTGGGATGCGAAGCATATGGCCTAGTAAGCTTACGCGAAAGCAGCTTGACCTGAAACTCCCAATGCTTAGTTCCTAAGCATGCTTGGTACTCAGTTTATCGTCCCACTGAATGGATGAAAGTCTGAGTCAACCTTGCTCAACCAGAGGATAGAACGGCGGACCTGTGCCTTGGCAGCGCGTTTACTGTATATCCTTGTATAAATAGGTCAAGTAAAATGTATATCAAGTAAAATTCATGTGACAAGATAAATAAATAAATTTATATACACTACTGGCCATTAAAATAGCTACACCAAGAAGGCGACATGCTACAGACGTGAAATTTATACGAAAGGAAGAAGGTGCTGTGATATGCAAATGATTAGCTTTTCAGCGCATTCAGACAAAGCAGGCGCCAGTAGCGACACCTACATTGTGTTTAAATGAGGAAATTGTTCAGCCGGTTCCTCATACACAAATTGCATTTGAACGTTGTTGCCTGGTGAAAAGTTGTTGTGATGCCTCGTGTAAGAAAGAGAAATGCGTACCAGCACGTTTCTGACTTTGATAAAGGTCGAATTGTAGAGTACCGGGATTGCGGTTTATCTTATCGCAGTATTGCTGCTCGCGTCGGTCGAGATCCAATGACTGTTAGCAGAATATGGAATCGATGGGTTCATGACGGTAATACGGAACGCCATGAGAGATCTCAACGGCCCCTATCACTAGCAGCCGAGAAGACAGGCATATTATCCGCATGGCCGTAATGGATCGTGCAACCACGTCACGAGCCCTGAGTCAAAAAATGGGGTCGTTTGGAAGACAACAAGTGTCTGCACAAACAGTTCGACGACGTTTGCAGCAGCATGAACTCTCAGCTCGGAGACCATGGCTGCGGCTTCCCTTGACGCTGCGTCATAGACAAGAGCGCCTTCAATGGTGTGATCAACGACGAACCTGGCGCACGAAAGGCGAGATGTCATCTTTTCAGATGAATCCAGGTTCTGTGTACAGCATCATGATGGTCGCATCCGTGTTTGGTGACATCGTGGTGAACGCACACTGTCAGCGTGCATTCGTCATCGTCACCTGGCGTGATGGTATGGGGTGCCATTGGATACACGTCTCGATCATCTCTTGTTCACATTGACGGTGCTTTAAACAGTGCACGTTACATTATTGTGTGTTACGACCCGTGGCTCTATCCTTTATTCGAGCCCTGCGAAATCCTATGTTTCAGCAGGATAATGCCCGATCGCATGTTGCCGGTATTGTACGGATCTTCCTTGATACGGAACATGTTCGGCTGTTGCCCTGGCCAGCACGTTCTCCAGATCTTTCACCAATAGAAAACGTCTGGTCAATGACTGCCGAGCGACTGGCTTGTCACCAAACGCCAGTCACTACGGTTGATGAACTGTGGCATCGTGTTGAAGCTGCATGGGCATCTGTACCTGTACATGCAATCCTATCTCTGTTTGACTCAATGCCCAGGCGTATAACTGCTGTTATTACTGCCAGAGGTGGTTGTTCTGGGTACTGATTTCTCAGGATCTATCCAGCTAAATTTTTTGAAAATTTAATCACTTGTTATTTCTAGTATAATATATTTGTCCAATAAAAATATCATTTTGTTATCTGCATTTCTTCCTGGTGTAACAATTTTAATGGCCAATAGTGTACAAAATCTTTTTCAGCCGAAATTTTCTCCGAGAGGTAACTGAAAACACCTGCACCGAATGGATTAAAATTTACTCCAGGATTTTGGTCCTTAGATAACTTATAATGAAAATTATTTCTCTCTGGATAACTTATAAATAAATGGTACAAGTTTAAGAACCTCATTATTATTAATTTAAAATTAATTAATTAATTAATTTAAAGGATAATTTAATACATATTTAAACTCCCTTATTCAAAGTAATTGTATAGCGGCTTATGCCACTATACAATTACTTTGAATTCAAACATTCCGCGCCAAATGTATGTGCTCACAAAAACAAATGCTTCTTATTCTTTTTTTTTCCTTTTGATTAAAATTTTCCCCTCGTATAACTTGCTGTGGTAGAAAAAATTTATATACCATTAGATTCCACTCTTCTTTTTTCATTCCTACAATTTTTTTAAGTAATAATTGTTATCTTTTATTAGATTTTGGAAAAGTTTTTTTTTGTTTTTTTTTTTGCTTATTGCATTGAATATATTTTGGCTTTTCCCAATGCGAAGATAATCGAAAGTGTAATAGAACGCCGACAAAAGAAGTCTTGGCTTCAATATTTAATAGCTTAGTATTATGCATCCTTGACCATTTTAACATTTGGGAAAAAATGGCATACCTCCGAGCGAACTAATCTCCGCGACCACTTGCATAACAGATGAACAATTTACAGTGTGTTGCTGAGGTTTGAATTCGTTATTATTGTTGCAATACATCTGGATAATAGTTGTATTCGTAGAAAAACAACAGTTTTTTTATTTAACCAGAAACCAAATATCTGACTTATCTACATTCCATTCCAGTTCATATAGCTTTTTCTCAATTGAACACCAGATAAAAGCACAGTGGTCTCACAAAATGAATGTTTTATTTATAGATAACGATAAAAATTATTAATCATATCACAATCAATATTCCAAATTAGCCACAAAAATTGTGATGAAGCAAAAGCTATTACATAACTCTTGAGAAATAATTTAATTTAGAAACAGGATCTATTATATTTATCTCACATGTCGATAACACTTATCTCCGATGTTTACCGTTTGTTAAAAAAAATTAGATAAAAAAGATCCGCATCTTATCCACACTATAATTTCAGGTTCTCATTGATAAACTCACTTCAGATAAAAACGGAAAAGGATCTTACTGAACACGAAACAATTTACATTTTC
The DNA here is from genome assembly GCA_030067965.1 of Latrodectus elegans. Lineage (NCBI taxonomy): Eukaryota > Metazoa > Arthropoda > Arachnida > Araneae > Theridiidae > Latrodectus > Latrodectus elegans. Next base: position 96,975,043 of record CM057816.1, on the reverse strand, counting down.
GATAACATTCTGGGAAAATGAAATATTTGATATCAACAAACATTATCTTATTCTGTTGTTATGTGATTTTTTTAAAAGATTTCATGTGTCGAGGCAATGAAATCAAACGACAGTGCATATTTATTTGAGTATACCATTTTCACCTTCGATTCTACATAGTTAGAATTTCCTATCAAAATAATTTTAAATGTAAAAAGCAATAATCATAAATTTTCATATAATTAGAAATTAATTTTAAGTGTAAGCAATCGCACCGATACTTTGATTGAATAATCAAATATTAATTGAATAAAAACTATTTACTCTAAATTTATAAATGAAATAGAAAAATCATAATATTAAGTAATAAAACATAATATATCATTAAAATTCTGTCAAATTTATCGTGCCCACAGTAATTTATTTACACACAAGTGAAAATTTGACTGGAATATATGGTTAAAAACGTACTCCAAATCACATAAACCGTACGCCTAAGCTTAAAGACCAGAGTTTTGACCTTCAGGCACTTGGAGACTCTGACTATTACAAAGGCAGCCAAATTACATAAAGAAATGCGAGTGTAAGTTTAACAGTAGCATAATACAAAGAATAAAATCATGTATTTTAATTTTTCTTTCTGAAATCAATGGGATAACAAAATTAATGAATCGAAACGAAATTTTTATTCTGTTTGCCTAAATTTTGTCCGGCGTTGAAGTGAGGAGGGTATGAAACTTACATCAGGTCTGGAGTATTTAAAAGTTGTTTCATTTTGAAATTTTGACGAGTTTGTTATTATTTTAATCGCTAATTAATAGTGATTTGAAATAACAGTAAATTTTCACTTACGCTGCAATATAAATGGTTAACATTTCGTTCCAAAACTATTCTCGCTTCAAGAATGCTGCCGTAAGGTTCTTTTCCGCTTTTTGGAAATTGTTTCTATCCAATAACAAAAGCCAGATAGGGAAAATTTACATATACATATATATACCATTGGATTCATTTCTTTTAATATTCCCTGTATAATTCTACCTAAAAAATATTTGCAATTTTTTGTTGAATTTTCAGAATGCATAGGGTTTTTATTCCCTACTCAAGCAAATGTTTATGCTTTTCCCTATACGATGCTGATAGGAAACGCATTGGAACGAAAATAAAAGGACCGTAAACAGCTAATCAGTTCACAGTGCCCACCAGATAACAAGTAGCAATGCCTACCTCACTCCACCACAAATTCTTTTATAGGGTAGAACACATTCCATCATCATCTTAGCAGAAAGGACAGAATAAGAGAAGGAAATATCCATTCCCAAACCAGGATTCGAAAAGACCGTAGTAAACCATCGGTTAGGACATCGGCCTTCGATTCGGAAGGGTGTTGTTCAATTCCCAATCCCGCCAAAGACCCACCGAGTACATGCGATATAAGTACTCTTAAATCTGAGGAATTGAATGTCCTGTTGTCGTTCATTGAGTAGTTACGATGAGTGCATTGGTCTGGAGAAAATTTCTCCTTCTTCAGACCAATGTGAAAACAGAGTGGATTCTCTGGTGGTGCCATCTATCGGAGGAGTCTTAAAGCAAAGACGTACTTTTTCTAATTATCTACAATTAATTATCTACAATACAATTAGAGATAAAAATTATCTACAAAAAGAACAATTTTGATGGGATTCCATAAATTAAGATTATGTATTTCCAGTAGACAGTCTGATACTATTGATCAACAAGCCATAAATCATATTAACATGACCCTATTTAATAAGTAGTTTATTAAAAATTGAGAGTATACAAATAATTCGTGATCTTACATTAATAAATATAAATTATATGATATAATGATTAAAAGTTTACTTTTTCCATGTACACTTAAGTTTGATTTTCAGATACACATCATTTGCATTGGGGATAGGCCCATCATTTTTTCTCATTGAAACAGTTTGCATATTTATCTTAAAATTTCTAAAAAGTTATTAATAGACTGTAGTATTGTAAATAAGAAAGGAAATTTTTCTAATTTTATTAGTATTGACTATGAAATTTGGATAATATTCTTTATACACACGCGAAATATGATGTAGAATAGTAGTATTAACAAATTTTTTTTATAGAATTATAGACACAAATATTATAAATTTATTTGTGTGTGTGTGTGTGGTCCATTTATATAGTTACAAAAGAAAAAACTTATTAAGTAAACATGTGAGCAAAAGTAACTTAATTCCATTTTCCTGTTTCTTAATAAGCTTAAAAGTATAATCTTTAATAAGCTCATAACTTTTTATCTTTTATACCTAAATACAAATTGTCAATTTTATTCTGAGACATAGAAAAATGAAAAACAATGCTTACAGAATTCTGAGACTTCTACAGTGTAATAATATTTGTTATTCAAAGAAATGTATCTCACTGTGATTTCTTGAATATTCTCATCTAAATTATTCCCGCATAAGTGTAAACCATAACAAATATTTTTTTTTATACACTTTCATCCAATTCTTTCTTTCCCTTGAAGAGAGAATAGAAGGCAAGTGAAAATTAAAAATCTCCATGGTGCTCTGCTTAAACGAAAGACGCACCCTACTGACTTAAATTCACATAGCGAACGACATAGCGAGCTTGACTTGTCAAACTGTAATAACTAACAACAACAGGATTCGAACCCGGGACTATCAACAGCTTAGAAATGAGGAACCCTAACCACTCACCCATTAGTAGGTTTGAAAGGAATTCTAACCTCGGCACTTAATAATTTTGTGTCTGAAGGGAATTTTGATACGTTCAACACTTCATTCGATTTATTTGTAAAAGATGTATTCACGAGACGTCAATGTCATGCAGCAGAAAAGTGCTTTGTACAAAACATTTTTAAAATGGTAATTTTGCCTGTGAAACTGGGCACACTTCATTAATGTAAACTCTGGTCGGCTAGTGAAAAAATTCATTCTCAATGCATTTCTTATAGAACATAATATATATATGTAAGTTATATTTATGATGAGAAATCACTCTTTGCATTTCTTCCTGCAAATGCAATAACTACAGAAATAGCGCTAATAAACATGCTATCAATAAATTAAAGGATTAAATATTCTTTGAAACAATTATCGATTCGGGTTTCTTTTTCCGGTACTCAATTTAACGTGTTCTCCTATCGGAAGAAGCAGATAAATCGATGTAAAAATAACATTAATGATTGAAATATATCTGAATCACAAAGTTTAAATTATGCATTTGCTGTTTTGGGAGCATGTGCAGAGAGTAACTGCTGACTACAGCACTCAGTTACTTTCGCTTGTTTCCTTCCGTCCTTCGGGCTTCTTCCGCTAGATTAATATGAAGAACGCATGTGTCAGAAAAAGAAAATTTATGCAAAATTAAGGTTACAGCATTCGTATTCATTCTGGATTTCTATTCGTAATGAAATGTAGCACAAATAACTATTTTAGAAACTGTCAAATGATGTGTGCGACATCTGAGTCCACAATCTTTTATAAATTTCAATTCAGAAGAGCATCACTAAAAGAATCGGATCGAAAATTAAAATACAGAACCGAGGCTGATCGTAAGGGCTAAATTTGTAAATGTTTTGCATAAATAAATCGTACTAAAAACTGTGAATTAGTTAATCTCATCTAACAAATCTCAATCTGTTAATTACAAACAGTTAAAAATAAGAATAATTAAATACATGGTTTGTTTGTGGTTCAGTCCCTCTTTGCACAGGAGGGCTAATTAGACCAGGACCTGTAATTGAAAGCGAATTCCGAAGCATACATGACCGAGGAGGGAATCGAATCAATGACATGTTGAACCGGAGATCAAAATTCTAAATTAATATATCAATGAAATGTTATCCAATGTAAACAAACTAAAAATTACAATGTTTATTTAAATGTTGCAATTTTCGATTTCAAAACGCTTATTCAATTTTATGAACTTTATGAGATTAACTCAAATAAATGAGAGAGCTTTATCATCATCATAATTTAGTGATTTGACGACCTATATTTAAGAATGAGATGAAACATATTGATGACATAACGAAACCCTAAAATCTATTAAAAATTTATGGACCTCATGAAAAATTATCAATGGTATACTAAATATATTCAGTGATATTTATGAACATTATAGCTATTAACTAATAGACACTTGTGCAAAGTTTATCGTGAATTTCGTGTTTTAAACTGTATTAAGTTCATCACTTCACATCTCTTTTGTGAAAGCATAGTTTAGATAATAATTTAGATCAATTTTTTGAATAGAAACTTTCCTATTTGCCTCTTAAAAACTTCAGAAATTTTTTAATTGGTCAAGTGTTTTAATGTAAGGAAAAAATAACCTAATAAAAGCTTGTCATATAAGCTTTTATTAATAAATTATATTTAAAAATTTTAAAAGTATATCGAGTATCAAGCCCTAGGCCCTAAAAAAATTTTTTAAGAATGTTACGAAAAATGTAAGTTCAAATTTTTTCTTGAGGAAAGGTATATATTGAGAAGAAATTTTTTAATGTACATATTGAAAAAAATTGAGAAAAATTTACCTGATTTCTTTACACTAAAATTGTTTTTGCAAAGGAACTAACAGAGGCTAAAATTTTAAACAGACTTAGAACCACTGCAAACGTCAAACTCGAGGTGGGGATCGATACCACGAACTGCTTATTCGAAAGCCAGAGCGATAGCAGTTTAGCTGTAACGGCTGAACTGTTATCGCTCTGGCTTTCGACTGTTTTTTTTTTTTTTTTTTTTTTTTTTAAAAAAAAAAACATCAGCAGTTATATTTTGCTCTAGAAAACTCATTAGACATACAGTTTAAAGCGGATTCTGAGCCACTATAAAAAACCAAGTCCAAGTTGAAATCCGAATCCACGAAATGTTGAACTGAAGATCAGAGCCCAAACCATTTAGTTGACAGTTCGGCAAAATAGCATGTGAGTTAAAGTCAGTAAATATACAAATGTGTTCCTTGTGGCATGAATATGGTCCATTATAATTTTTAAAAAAACATTTTACCTATTTGACTGCGAGTAACTTTTAAGAAAATGTATTCATGGGAGTAAAAATTTACACTTGTTAAAAAATGTATATCAATTCCTTTCAGAATTTGTAAGGTTACACTGTATGATGTATCGCTTACATGACACCTCATTTAATAGGACTTCAAATACATAATGGATAATATTTACCTTTCGACAAGGAAAATCTTCAAATACCTAACCCATCAGATGTGAAGGCAAATTAAGGGAAACACAACACCAAACTTCCTTGTTCAACAAAGAGTAAAATCAAACCAAGAATTCAGTTGGATTGGATGGTGCAAAATATAAAAAAGGGCAAGTAGTGCCTCAAGATTCATAAAATATCTTATTTTCTTTACTTTTTTGGGGGAGAGGGGGACAATCGAAAAAGTATTAAAAAAAAGATGTTAATTAAAACCAATCAAAAAACAAAACTAAATTTGTATAACAATGTCCGTATATATAGAAAATAAAATCAACACAATTTAATATGTAGTTAGCTTTAATATAGATAACTAGGCTTAAAATATAAATTATTAAATAAGGACTAAAAAATGCAAATTAGTTACAGTGTGGTGGCTCCCACAACAATGACGTAACGCTAATTGCTGCTAATAAAATGGTAGAGCAATGAAGTTAAAAACATGACATGAAATTAAGATATGATAAATTGTATATGGTTCATCACATTTCACACCATGAATTTGATTCATTTAGAAAGAGAAGTTTATGTGTGAAACGTGTGTCCAATATGAAAGCGGGTTAATCTGACATCAGCTCAGAGGTGAAATAAAATTAATAGGAAAATAGTATACAATTTGTTGGTGACCAGTGTGCTTCACAGTTCTTGGAAGATGGAATTAATTTCCTCACACCCCTCACATCTAAAAGAGGAATGGATGACTCAACTGAAGTTAATCAGAATTGCAGCTGCATCAGCCTTTTTATTGTCATTGAGAGGCCTATAAAATCCAAGAGAATATTGAGCCAAATCCCTAGAAACTATAATCCCTATTAAACTAAAGAATTTTCTTTTCGAAGATCAAGATCTTAATTTTAGCTTCATTCAGTTTATCTCGTCATGGTTGTTTTGTACACTAGGGCTAATTTAACCAGAATTTATTGCTTAAACTAGATCATTGTTCAAAATGGATTACGAGCATTCATACTCAAGGAGAAAATTAAATACATCAATCATAGAACTGAAGGCCAGCGTGTTAACTATTCAATGTGACATTTCACCATTAAGACAGTGGTTCAGTTGGATATAAACAAATAAAAGAGAACAGGAGAAGTTCTGAGATTTTTTGAGATGGAGGAGGACATGTCTACTCACAAAAAGGGTCTTGGGCAGGATGGTGGCCGCCATCAAGGACAGGATAGACGACAGCAGCAGCAGGAACGTCGTGACCAGAAAAGCAAACGTCACTATGAAAAATAAGGTGTGCTCTGAATCCCCTGCGAACAGGTTGCTGATGGTGCAGTAGTAGGATATCAGGCCGAGGCAGATGGCTCCGATGATCTGCAAAAGCAAAACAATCATTGAAGGCAATCTTTTAACAAATATTGTACAACATTTAAGATTAAAATACTCGTAATTTTCAACTAAACACACAGAATATACGAGGCAATTGCCCCAGGCCATCAAATGAAATAGAAAGTTTATTTTATGTTGTCAATCGAATAGTATCGTTTGCTAAATCGAATAGATAATCTGTTGTTGTGAAGCAGAAGAGCCCCCGGAAGATTTTGCCCTAGGCCCCAGGCTATGCTGGGCCCTGCAAAGATCACATCGCTTGAGTGTTAATTTGAAAGGGAGTTGATACGAGATCAAAGTCCATATTAGATTACCCAGGTTACCCCAAACAAATTTTATCTTCACTTACATTCTATATAATGGGTCTCGCCCTTTTCAAAATAAATGCTTTCATTTAAATAGCATACATGATTTGTAAACTTCTTGCCTGTCGATTAATCAATTATTTTTGAAAATTTCGGAAAATAGCCGTATTAGCAAAAGAACCGCTTTTGAGAAGAAAGGATTGAAAAATGTAAAAAGAAGCATAAATGCCTCATAAAGGCATACCTTTGTACAGAATTAAATGGCAAGTAAGTGTCAATTGCAAACTAACAATTATATATAAAATCAGCGGAAGTAAGCAAAATTTAACATTTGTCGACACATTTATAATTACAACAAATTGTATAAGTCTGAAGATTCCAAAGTTTGATTCTTGTTTGTCCGAATAAAAACGATTCCGCAGATATTAATCTAAATAGTTCAATTCGGTTTGTTAAGGGTTCACTATAATCTAATGGTAAGAAAACTCTCTTCGGAGCATAAGATTCCGGATACACGTTTGGGGGAGTAGGTGCTCGGGAGTTTTCCGGATGTCTTTTCTTGCAACATGTGGGAATACGGCCCCCTATCTATGAAAAGGCCTCCCTCAAGGGAAATGACGCAGTGGACACTGAAATGTCTTACCGTAACCTTGAGTCGTTTGACTGTGCCCTTCGCGTGTCAAGGTTAACCTAGATGTCAGATTCCCTTTCTTCTTGAATAATTTTTGTATGCTGGGACATTAGATGAATATTTTAGCGTCCCAATATCGTTAAACATACTATCAGTCATTTCCACCCGCTTTCTATTTCTTTTATAAACCATATATTTTTTTAAATGCACATTAATAAAAAAATTTAACTTTTCAGTAAGTAAACGTACAGGCATTTCTACGAAAAATTAGAGTAGTATTGAATTTTTATTCATATTTATGTTATTTATTTTCATTCATGTAACAAGTAGTTAATGCTGGGGATTTAGAGGAATAGAGAAATGCTTTTGGCAACAGCTCGCTGCGTACAGGAAGTGCATGTTTATGTATTCTGTACAATATCATTCATTCATTACATTGCTCATCAAAACATAATTTTTCCATGAGACATAAAAAAGAAATTTACATGTCACACATCCAAGCCATCTGTAGTTTATTATAATTCCTTTCACAGAGTTACTTGCAAATAACGATTAATTTAAACAGGGTTTCCATCGATGGTTTGATGACTCACATGAGTTCTATATCTGTTCATTACGCTTAAACCAGTTCTCATATTTGTACCGATTAAGTTCATGCTTATTGAACTGATACGCGTTAAACTGACCTGGGCTTATATACCCGTTAAGCAAAGGTATAATTTGATGATACCATGCGCATTTATCTGTAATTCCTTATTTTTACTAAAAGTTACAAGCCAATATCAAGATTGATCTAAAGCATGATTCACAATGATGATATTACTCTTTATAATTATATGGTAAATTAAAACAAATACTCGTATTTTCTAAAACAAATAGGGGGATGAAGCTACATTTAACATTTTAATGTCTAAATTTTTTTTCCCAAATAAATTATAGACTTAAAAAACCAATTGGATATGATCTATTTTTCTAATTTAACATTTTAAGTAATAAATTAACCATAACTTAAAAATGTTAAGATTGTTCCAAACCGACATTTAAAGCCAAGCTGTCGCTTGAAACTAAATCCTAAATGGATTTTACGTTGCCTCTATTCTACATTCATTTTAATGAGAAAAATGTATTTTTTATTTTTAAAGACATTTATCTCTTAATATAATAAACATGACAGCAACGAGTATAAATCACTCACTACAAATATTTAAAAGAAAACTGCTGATATCACGCACACGATATCAACCAAGAATCAGGCCCTTCCTTCATCCCAAAAGTAACCTGAACTTCCACCTCCACAACCGAGAGAACTCGTTAGCTTCATTAATAGGCGTGAGAAGAGCAAAAAAAAAAAAAAAAAAAAAAAAAAAAAGCGAAATGAGAAACGAAAGTAGCTGCAGCTGACCTACTGACACAGAGTCACTTCCGTCGCCGGAAATACGAGAGGGTCACGTGAGTGTGCCGGTCCCGCATCCGCCTGCTTCACATCCAAATAAAGCAATGGCCGTATCGGTCTTTTCAGGAGCTCAGGAAGTTCAAGGTGTTCTAATGCTCATCGGAACAGGCCTTGACCAAATGGGTTAGTTATTTTCATGACAAAATAGGTCATTTAAACATAATTCTTTTCTAAAGTAAAATGATTTCAAGAAAATTGGGAACTCATTTCGGATTTAAAATGTAAATGTATATACTTTCATTGCACGAGATTCCTGCATTAATTTATTCATTAAGTTTCACAACGCTATTCACTATGTATAGATATAAGTCGGCATTAGCAATTAATTACGGGAGTCATGGTGATTCGGTTGGGAAAAATGTTTTAGTAGCTGAGAATTTTCTTTTCCTGGTATCATTTTTCTTCTTTTAGCATTACAAGGGGAGGAAGTGAAAGAGCCATACACAGCGGTGCAGGCGATCTCCGGACTCTACCTTAAGAATCAACGAATTTGAAATATTAGCCCATCACCAAGTGCCTCGTCATTTTGAATCACGGCCAGGGGACGAGGTCACATCTAAGCTGGCATCCTCTTTTCCACATCCAAGCCACACCAGCGGGAGGTCTTTGGACGTCAGAGATGCACGTGGACAGTCCCCAACACTCGGAGCTTCCCAGCAACACAGTAAAAGAGACTGACCGTGCCAAAGGATGTTTCACTTTACAGATCTTAATGGGGGCCTCTTTAGTCATTGAATATTACTTCAATATAGAGAAATATTAAGAATTTATTTATAACAGCCAAAACTATAATACACAATAGAATTACAATTCGTATATTTTTCTATCAAATATACTTTTACTGAATTCATTATATTTTAGTTTTGCAAAATACCTAATTACTGATGTATCTGTTATTATTACATACATTTTGTGACGTGAAATACAAAAAAATTTCAATAAAAAGCCTAGTAAAGAATACACAACAGTCTAATGACTTAAGCTTTTAACCTTATATATTTGTGATTCTATATAATTACCCATAAAAATATCTTATTTGAAATGTGGAAAAAAAATTTCCAAGCGCTTAAGTGTCTGAAAGAGTTTTATCCATTCTTTACATATTATTTTAAACCAATTGAAGAAAAATTTTACTGAAACACTAACAAGATAAAATATTCGAGCTTCTTAAAAAATTAAAAACTTTCGCTTTGCTGATTTTAACGAGAAGCAGCCAGAAGCTATTGAGACACTAGAGGTCAAGCACTTCATATAATGAGTCACCTAAAACATGAGCCCAATAATTGGTAATTTAGAAACCGGAACCAAGCAGAAGACTCCTGGTTATCTTCGCAGGTTATTTATTTCACGTGGAAGACATTGTGACCATATCCTATTTAACACTTCCTAGTTTTCATTAGAGATTACGACGCATCTTCCATTGGGTTGAGATTCGTACTAACTAGTTACTGATAGCGAGAATAAAGCCCTAACCAAGCAGTCCATATAATCGATGTCTTATCCATTCGAATGTCACCAATTTGAGAGGTTTGTGTATTACATAATCGCACGCGCGTAGGTTGTATTATCCCCACCCAGGGGAAGTGCAGGAGTTAGGAGAGAAAGTGACACCTATATTGTAGCATGTCAGCCTATTGCGGGCCAAGGGCTACAGTGCACATAACTATTTTCCTGACTCAGAGCCTCTGCAGTGAGTAGCATGTGTCAATATTAGGTGGTCAGCCTAACGTGAAACCTGCAGTGCTTAGCTTCCAAGCATGCTTGGTATTTAGTTGATCGACCCAAATGATGGGATGAAAGGCTAAGTCGACCTTGCCTAACCCCAGAATCGAATCTCGGACCTGTATCATGGCAGGTAGAAGTGTTACCGGAATTTTACTCGCTTCAAATAAGAAGACGACTGGTTCTAAATCATTTTTAAAATAATCAAAAAATATCCAGGGCACTTTCATCAACATTCTGAAAATGTGATTATTTTTATAAAAACAAATTTTTGAATTTGACAAAATATTGTTTTCTTCACAGTGTAAATCACATTTATCAATCAATCGCGAATGTGTTATCATTTTTCCCAATAAGCCACCGATTACAAATGCATTGGAAAGCAGATGAAAGGAATCTTTATTTATCAGCTCAATAACTTAGAATAGGAAATTTCAAGAGTTCTGTATCTGATTCGATTTGTTTTTAGCAAGTCTGTAAGTGCAATCTCACCTCGTGATGCAAAACATTTCGATGTTAAGATAAACAAATAATGATAAAAAAAATAGCAAATATTGTTATTTTCCAAAAGGAGGCGTTTCTTGTTAAGAACAGCAAAGTAAAGCGTCATTTGCCGGTGGCAGTGTGGGAAGGTGACCCCATTCTTCCTCACTGGGTTGGCGGAGCTTCTTGAGATGGCCACGTTCATCTGTGACATCTGAAGTCCTTCCGCCGGTGTGGCGTGGATGTGGCGAGTAAGGTACTTTCTCAGGTGTGAACTCGTCACTTGACCATGGTTCAAAATGACGAGGTGCTTGGTGATGGGGGAGCATTCCAAACCCATTAACCTTAAGGTTCAGTCCGGGTCTCGCCTGCACCGATATCTATCTACCTATTTCCTAAAATTACAGTTTTTCTCTGAAAAATTCGTAAATTTTTTCAATATAGCTTAAAATTAAGCATAAAATTATACATAATTTTCTATGCAATTCCTATAAATGTAATCGTGTGCGAACGAACATCTTGTGGAAACGATTTCTATTTTCGTGGTGTACACTACGAAAATAGAAATCGTTTAAAAACTTGATTGTGGTCATAGCTGATTCACCATTTCACTAAATGTATTAAATATAAAAATAATAAATTATAATCATTTGCGGGGGGGGGGGGTGGGTATTGAAATATTGTGAATGATCCAGTAGGATAATTTTGTAGGATAAAGTTATTTCCAAGATATTTTTGTACACTTATGAAGTGTAATATTCTTTTCGAGATTTTTAAAATCTTAGGAAAGAATTGTTTTAACTTCACAGCTAATGGTGAATAGTAAACGCAAGCAAATACAAGATTGATTTCTTTTAGCTGTTATTCATTTTAGATATTCAGGATTTTAGAAGAAGTCTTTAACGTCAACTCCCACGTGTTTGACGTTGGAATGCGGTACTATCAAAAATTCTTTTATCCAAGAAGATTTGGGTGAAAGTTCGACTTTTCAGGTCAAATGTCACGGCGTTCATAGTGACCAGCTGTCTTTTCTGGAGATTTTGAAGGACATCGGGGTTTGTGACATTAGCATTTGAAAGAAATTAAAGCTACGTAAGCACTTTCGCAATCACCAGGCACGTTTATTTTCCCTTCAGAAGTTGGAGACGTCACTTAACCGAATTTCAAATCAGTGTTAGAGGCATTTATGGTAATGCAATTGGCATATATATGTAATGATTGGTTTACTACACTAGTTGAGGTGGATGTTAACAGAATTTTTCATACCACTTTTAACAATTTTTTTCTACTAGAATTCACTAGGAAAATTAAATACTGTTTTATTAATTTTATATATTTATGAAGCAACAAGATAAGCTGCTTCATAAATATTATTTTGTAGCTTATTAAATAGTATTTTGATAGTCTCTCCGTGGATTAGTGGTATCGCACTCTTCGGAATGGAAGGTTTTGTGTTCGATTCTAGTCTCTGTTTTTGAAAGGGTTTATTTAATAATTTGGTTCTCTAAGGCCATTTTTGGACAGGAAGGTTAACTGTATAGCAATTTATGTCGTAAAAAGATTGCGAATCCCTAAAAATATTCAATTATAAGGTGAGATTCGAACTGCTGAACTGAAGGGTAGAACGATAATCATTCGACTCCAGGTAGAAATCAAACCTGTATATTGTTGAAGTGAAGGCCGTAAAATCAGGCTATCATCTCGGTATTGAGCGAAGATAAGCGCTTCTTTTCTGCTAACAATATGGATGTTTGCCGAGGTGGGTGCTTGCGGAAGTTCCACACTTCCTCTCTTGCAATATGTGATCATTATTTTTATAAGTTCTCTAGGAAAGCAAACGAGGAATGAAAGCAAATTTACTTAACATTTGTAAAATCATAAACTTTCATCTTCATGTCTGTTTTCTGCCACTCATTTCTTCCGTTTAGACAGCAAAAAAATTTATTCAGGTGGAGAGGATGCCGAAATATTATTTCCTGCGAAACATAACTAAATATCGAAAACAAATCCATTTCTAAAGAAAAGCCTAGGAATATTGCGTGACAAGGCTTTTCTATTCACAACCCCATTCATCACTGTCGTGACAAGTCATGTTCCAATCATACCGCACTCATATAAATTTCCAGGTCACTGAAAAGTGCTGAGTAAGTCTGCTGCAGCACTGTAAAGGTAAATGTCGAGAAAATAAATCGAATACCAATAATGAAAAAACATAAAAGATTTTTTTTTAATGAAACGAATTAAAAATTTATTTTATTTTATTTTTTAAAGAAATTTGTTTTTTAAAATTACAGTTCGATAAATTAGGAGATAAAAAACAAGAGAAAGCCTTTTGTACCTTTTGTATTGCTTCCTAATTAAAAAAATTCGAGATCACAGGTCCCATAGCGAACTATACCTTCCACCAACTTAGATATTTAAGGTTATGCAACAGTAATCGCTTTGGTAAGTGTACGGAGATTGCAGCTAAGTAGTTAGCGTTCATGAGTTTGTGGGTTCGACTCCCACTTTTGTCGTAGATGTTTAAACTAACATTATGTTAACAGATTGATTTTTTGATTGCCCAGCAGTCATTTTTTTAATAGGACTACTAATTAGACAGGAACATATGATTTAAAATGAATTCCGAATCACTACAAGCATCCAAATCCAAGGTGTGATTCGAACCCGAACTGTTGAACTGAAGGGGAGGGTACAAACCATTCAGATACCAACTTGGCACTTGGTTTACGAAGTCCGCCATTTTGACGCCTCTTAAATTTATGTATGAAAATTTCAATCACCGATCGCAATTTTATACAGATTCTTAGACTCATTCTTATTTGTTGAACGAGATAAATATGGATTGAAGCTAATTTTCATCAGATATTTTGAAATATATATTGAAATCCTCTATTTTATTCTCTACCAATCTGTAATGATATACGTTTATCGAATATGGTGGTTATAGCAATTTTAATAAATCGTTGGTGCAGTTATCTCAAATAACAGCAGTTATCAAAATACCGATAGCAATATAACAAACATAACATAGCAACAGTAAAAAAACGAAACGCAGTCAAAAATTGATAATTTGCGTAAAAGATGAGTGAAGAACATTGAAGTAAGATACTAAAATATAAATAAAAAATTTTACAAAAATGTGCCATATTTTCATTTTTTGACTTGTATTTAATTTCCTTGATTTGTAAGGGGTTCTTTAACTATATATGCATTCTTTTATGCCTCAAGCTAAAGCTTATTTTTTTAAGATGGATATAACCATAAACAGTAAGTTTAGCTCAAACTACCCCTCGTATGTAAAAACTAAAGTCCCAGAGGATAAATAATCCCTTATTATGCACTTTAAATAAAATACATTACACTAAAGTCATGCACTGTAATGCAGAGGGGTGGGCTAGAATTTCTGGGTCATTAGTTACTTCAAATTTATTTTTCGATCGGGGGATTAAATATATTTTTAGGTTTACGAATTATGAAAATATTAGCATCAGAGATCACCCTAAAACGCCTTGGTAATCCATCGGTTAGTTGTAGTTCCTTTAACGGACACCCCTGTGTTACATATAGTCAGTATACGATGATTTGAGATGATCTTCTATGATACATGCGGTTAAAATCTTTGTAATTTTGAATCATTCAAAAAAGCGATATCGACTCCTCAGTTGAAAAAGGCCGCGGTGGGCTGGTTGGTAATGTGTCGTTTTCCATTATCAGAAGGTAATGAGTTCGAATCCCGGCGAATATCCGTCGTATTCGCTAAAGGTGGCTTAGGTATCTTAAATAAGTCATGGTCGTAATGATGTTCAAGTGAAGTGTGATAACTTCTGGGGTGGCGTGTCCAGGGGGTCTCTTTCTTGGTCTCTATTTCTATATAAAGTCAACTCCCAACCCGCCATTTTCATTAATTGGAAGAGTCCATTGCTGGACTAGGTGCAGGAAAGTATTCTCGGTAGAACTGTATTGCTCACCGCACGTTTCCACCGCGTAAACATTGCCACACACCTTACCAATAAGAGTTTTTGATTTCCTTATAGGAATTTCTATAACAGACGCCAACCAAATTATTTATCTTCATATAGTAAATTTAAATATTTAATTGCCTTTCAATAGAAAAATTCACTAAATTACAAAAAATGTTAAGGTTTCAAATTTGATTCTTTTTCTAGAATTCAATACTGTAATTATTAAGTTATATTCAGTGATAGTAAACTAATTCATGATAGTAAGCTAATCCCTACTTTTTATCGTTAACTGGTCCGACAAAAACGCGTACGTACCTAACTATCCGAAGAAAACTGCGATTTTTAAAATATAATAACATTTACAGTTTTTAGTGATATTTACTATCCTCTTAGTCTTGTTCAAAACAATGAGTGTTTTGCACTACGGGGTTCCACGAAAGTCCGCTAGAAAACAAATCGAATAACACGTAGAGCCATAACAAATTCAATTTAGTTACTAAATTATTTCATA
Organism: Latrodectus elegans; assembly: GCA_030067965.1. Classification (NCBI taxonomy): domain Eukaryota; kingdom Metazoa; phylum Arthropoda; class Arachnida; order Araneae; family Theridiidae; genus Latrodectus; species Latrodectus elegans. Next base: position 96,959,425 of record CM057816.1, on the reverse strand, counting down.
TTAAAAACGGGACTCCATTCCAGTCATTACTTTTTGATCGATGCCGTATTGGAAAAATCACCAGCAGTTTTGCTACAGTTCACAAAACCGCTTTTTAATTAATTGGTAAAAATAGTAAACATAATTTTTTTCCTTCAAAAAATTACATAAGAGGGATCTGATGATGAATATATTTTTCTCTAGCCCCACCCACCAATGTTATGCATAGAGGGCAATTTCAAAAATTATAAAGTACAACATCCTTCCGTTATTGAAGCGAACATAGTTCCAACAATGTGCGGATAACAGCATAATTAATTTTACTGCAAATTTAAATTAATTGATTACGCTGTCATAAAAACTTCGAAATAAATCAAAGCCAATTTTTAAGTCAGACAGAGTCTGATAATATCTTGTATAAATTTCCTTGAAACCACACCCAATTTAATGTCCGGACAAAAAATTGTGTCAATCAATAGAACAGAGCAAATATTTTATTTGTATAGATTTTTTTCGGTACACAAAGAATTTTAAAATACTTAGTTTGAAATTCTATTTATTCTTTTTTAGATACATTTATTTATCTTCAATCAGGAGGGAATATATGCGTCCACCCTTTTGAAAAGGTAACAGAAACGAATGTACTCTTTGATAAGCGCACGTGCAAGTAAACTTAGAAGCGATTAACTGACACTACTCATCCAGAGGAAACAACTGTTATCACAACTTTAACACCAATTTCGGATAAGCTTGATAACATAATAGTCGTTACATTCAAATGAATTCACACAATTTTAAGTGCACACAACTCAGTAATTATCCAGAGGAAACAACTGTTATCACAACTTTAACAGCAATTTCGGATAAGCTTGTAACATAATGGTCGTTATATTTAAATGAATTCACATAATTTTAAATGCACACCACTCAGTAATTCAACCAGAATACACGATTTCTCCCTTAGTTTAGAGCACAAATTTGTGATTAAGTTACTTAAACTATTACGTGGCCGTAGTATCTTGATTGGTGGGGCGTTTGTCCTCATTATTGGAAGGTATTGAGTTGGAATCCCGACCTAACCGAAAATGCGTTATGTTTGTTAATAGTGGCTAGGGCTTCTTAAATAGTTTGTAATCACATTGTCTTCCATGTGAAATGATACCAACGGGAAAGCAGATCAAGTCTGGGAGTCTTGTGCTTCTAAATTATAAAGAACCACTTTCGGGACTACGATGGCTCACACGCTGGGTGCCCCACTCTATAAGGTGTCATCACTTTCACCCCTTGTAGAGCTGAAAAGGTAGAAATCAATGAAGCCGGGCATTATACTAGAACAATAATTTTAACAATTATCGCTCTTCTTCTGCTCTCTTTTATTTATTTAAACAGGGATTCAGTAAATTTTACAACATTTTAATTTTTGAAGCTGCGTAATGTTGTAAACCATTATAGCGCTCACTGTATAAATACCTACGACTACTTTTAACAGAGTAGACCAAATTCACGTCTCACAAGGGAGAAAACCCAGAAAAATACCACGTATTTGCCTCAACAGACATGCATGTAGAAGGTAGAAACCCAACATTCTTTTCTCGTTTGCAGCAATAACGCGCACGAAATTTTCGCTCTAAAATAGATGTCCTACCACTAGGACACGATTTGCAATGTCCTCCAAGTGAAATGTGGGTGGCAGGACAATTATAAGGGGGTCTTCTGCTTACTCCCTGCTTCTAAATTATGAACACACTCCTGTTCGGCTGCTTCCACTGACAGAGTTTAAGTCAACCGGGTGAAGTCTTCGTGATTAGGAGACATCGAACTGCCATTACTGAACATGGCGTGCCTTTGGTTGGGTTTGGATTCAAACTTTCTACTTCCGATGGCAAGAACAAACGTCCTAACCAACGAGGCCGATGCAACCCTCTCATTATATGGTGTTGAAATCAAATGCTATGCTATGTACTTAATTTCAATTAGTGCTTCAGATTCTTGATTACCTGTAGCAACAAATAAAATAGAATGGGTGATCTTGGGTTCGATTCCGGCAACTGCTGAACAATGGGAAGTGCTTGGTGAGTTCCTGTTTCTCGCATACACGCTTATCCGGGTGAGCGTTTGTAATTTTTGTACTTTCTACCCTAGTGGTGAGTGAATATACATTCCTATCTGTGAGAAAGCTGTCTTGAGGACAATAGGCAGTGGTTGTTAAAAATGCCCTGACTGTACACTAAGTGGTGTCAAAATATTAATTGACACCCTGGTATTACGATTCAGAAATATTTCATACATATTGCATAAACAGAAATCTGCAACTCCAAGAGTAACAAAACCAAAAGCTCGGAGTTCCATTTATTCTACTAATAAAATTTTGAAAGGTATTTAAAATTTTGATAATCCAGTATTTTATAAACTATTACCTACGAACACACTAAGGATACGATTCATATTTGTTATATCAGGATAGATTTTATTGGCCTAGAACTGGGAGCAGGACCAATAACTTCATCCTTAAGTTTTTCCGAGTTAAAGAGGATAATTTTGATGTGGTGCAATGCAAGATAAACACTGAAAATATTCTTCCTTTAATTTAATAACAATAAACATTACATTTATCTAAATTAAAAAATAATGCCTTTATGACGTTTAGTGTGTGTGTGTGTGTGCTAAATTTTTTCTTCAAAAGTAACTATTAATATAAAATGCGCTATTGTTTTACATTTTTATTTATTATTATTTATTTTATTATTTTTTTTTTTTGCTAAGAAATTATTTAAATCGCTCATTTACTATTCTTCGCGTAGTTTCTTCTTGGCTGCAATAAAACGATACAGCGGGTGGTTTAATTCTATTCATTGGTAAAGGTCACTGCCCCGTTGACAGCCCACTTCAGAAGAAATATGAACGTCTGGCTGTTTTTGACAAAACCCAATCCTCAGAACAGGGGGGAACTGAAATTGTATGAGTATAAATAGTGTTGCCAGAGAAAAAAAGATACTTTTCGCCGATTTTCTTTCCCCCAAAAAATACCTTCGTTCTGAGCCTCAAATTCTAAAAATAAAAACACACTCTTAATTTTTTTCCAAAAATTTTTTTATTTGAGAGAAATATTAAATGTATAAAGAATGTTAAAAAAACTATATTTCTAATGAAGACTCAAAGTTAATAATCTAATAGAGATTGATTGGTTGGTTGACATTTCACTCTGCGACAACTTTTTCACACGAAGACTAATTTTATCAGAATTTATAATTTAATGGGGATTTCAACAAAATATGAGTTTATAACGAGGATTTTCATGGCTTATAGTAAGACACCGTACTTCCAAACGAGAGGCTCTGAGTTCGATCCCATCAACTGTTGAACAACGAGGTATAGATATTGTGTTTCCATACTCATGTCTCGCTAGGAAGATGTTGGAGAGTTTTTGGGTTTTATTCCCTGGCTTCACACGAAAATATGGCCAGATATTTAAATGCTGTTACTGTTAAAATGCCTTAGATCAGATTTAGGTCGTCAGCCTATGTGGTGTTAAAAACACTACATAGGCAAACGACTGCAAGGTGATGTCAAGCCATCTATGCCAGAAAGTCATCGATTCCATGAACTATTGAGCTCACGACAAAACCAATTTTATTAATCTGCCAAATTATCAGATCAGTTGGTTTCATGTCTTTGTCACGCAATATTACTTTTCTGCACATGAAAACTGATTAAACAAACCATCTCTACAGTTTAATATTAATTCTGAAACATTACAGCAACCCTGTTCTAGGGGAAATTGAATCCACAGAAATACAATTTATACATTAATTAATTTTTCATAAAGGTCGAATAAATCGGAGGGCACTTTTTATAATAACAATAATGTTTAAATTACTTTCTTGCAATATATTATTACTCCTGAATGAAGCTACTAGATCTAACAAACTATCTAGTTATTTTCAGCAGTTTAAATGACGTAGTTGACACCTGACTGGCATTGTTCCCTCTAATTTTCACTACAATTATAAAAGACGTTAAATACAATGGAACGTACGGTAAAGGTCCTCTTAGAACGATTGCCTTTAACTAGGTTAGGCACAGCAAACTTTCTACCCTACTACATGAATAACATCACTTTTCCAAACTTAGTTACTTAGGGTCCATAAAAAAAGGTAAAGATAAAGGAGAAACAGATTTACAAAATGTTAATTTCAATAGCCATAAAAAACAATTTCAATATTTTGATATAAAAATATTTGTTTACTTTTGCTTTGAGTTTCCTCGCAAACTTTTTATACATTTTATAAAGAAAACTAATAAATTGAGAATACAATTATTAATAATCTGTTTCAAACTAGATTTTTGCAAAATTTTGACATAAAAAAAATTTGCGATTAATAGCTTCGATCCGAGATTACTATTTTCTTTCGTCAGCTTTTGCTTGTGTAACTACTTTCCATAATTGCAATTTCTACATTAAAATAGCACTAGAGCTGAAGAATGAACTGTTGTCGATTCTATTAACTGATGAAGAAAGTATTTGGCGAGTATTTTACAAGCATGAACACGCATAAGGCAACTAAAATGGGTACTTTCAATCGTAATTTGATTCCAAGGCCACAACAAATGAGAGAAACAAACACAACCCATAGCCATCACATGACAATGAGTTTTCAACAAATTACTTCACATTTTCGACTTTTTATTGACGATCAGCTATATAATGGTTTATATGTTAAGCTTAGTTTTGTCGCTTAAATGGTCATTTGTTGCGCAGAAGAGCTATTTAGACTGGGACATACGGTTTAAAGTGGATCTCAAACCACTACAAACATTCAAACTCAAGGTCGACCGATGAATTATTGAAGTGAAGGCCAGAGCAATAACCATTCGGCTGACAACTCGACAATTTTGGTGGTAGGAAATTTTGAAGATTATTGAAGCAGATGCGCAAATCCCTGATGCAGCACCACCTGCCATTTTCAACAATCGTTGGATTTGAACAAAGAACCACCCTGAAAAATGAAGTCCTGTTACTTAATGGCGACGATCTAGAAAAATATCCAAACAAGTTCGCGAAACCTAATTTTTTTTTTCCTACCAGGCTTAAGCTACTGCCAAGACCAACTAGGTCGGGTCCTAATACCCTTCACCAAAATCAAAGATGAAAACACAAATACAAAGCTTCATTAAGGTCAAATATCTAATTATGAGCTTAATATTTTCCTAGATCTAAAAGCAACTCCAACATAGCCGGTGTCTGAGTGATGAAGGCTCTTACTTTAAATTCAACAGTTGGAATGCCACCTTGGGTTTGTATACTTGTAGTGAGTGATCCGAAATCTAATTTAAGCCGTATGTTCCGGGCTAATTAGCACTCGTATGCAAAAAAACGGTAGCCGAGCGACAAAAAAGTCAAATTTTCACGTGGATAGTTAATGCAATCATAGTTATTTTCTAATATGCAAATTAAATTATTTGTTTAAAATGCATCGATAGTATTTTTAGTGACTATTTTCTGTATAATATATACAAATTGGAGATTGAAATATGCAGTTTGAATAAAAATTGGATAATTATTTCTTATCAAATAATATATATTTCAATGAATGAAAAAAGTATAATTTGTAACATTTTTTAATTGAGATTGAGGAGGGAGAAATTATTGACACCAAAAAGGATACATCAAATATCCTTTCTTGAGATGGAAGTTAAAAAAAATAACCGAACTAAAAAAATAATGTTCACGTGAGTTACAACAAACAAGTAAATTAAAAGTTGAGAAAAAAATCTAATCTTTCTAGTATCAACGGAAATAATTTGATCTCCTCACGCTATTTTATTTAAAAATTAGTCAATTTATGAATTATATAATTTCTTTTGCTATATTTTTGTTGCTGGCTGCCTCTGTCGTCTAAAATCATTAAACCTCGTAAACAAAGCTAGGATAACGTCATCGACATCACATCTTTTTCTGAACCCAACGCTAAATTAGAGATAGGACATAAACGGTTATGATTTTTTTTAATGCACAGAATCCCTTTACATTCGACGTTGTTAAATTGCATCCAGTATCGAACACGATACCATTTAGACATAAGAATTACGGTAATCTACTATTACCTTCATTTGTTAAAATGACTAATATAGTAATAAAATGAGGATGCTAAATAAAAATTTAAAAATATTTGTTTTCCTTGCTTTTTGTTCAAAAAAAGTGATTTGAATCTCTATACAATACAGTCTAACTTAGAATTTACATGCATTAACTTATATGATACATATAATTATCTTTATTATATTTTTAAATTCTAATTTGAGAAATGTTTAATATCAAATTAAGTAAATAACAATCGATTATGAAATTATGTTTTGCTAATCTGAACAGAATCAACTCTAATTTCTATAGTAAAATTACAAGAATAAAGTAAAGTACGTTAATGCAAGTAATATAAGTATTAACTTAAGTTTAAAACAATTTTGCAAAATTTAACACTTGAATTTTTTGTCGAAAAATAAATTTTAAAACTTTTCGAATTTTTAGAAATTTTATATTTAAATGTATTTTGAACATTTGTCCTCTTCATGTACAATATAATTAATTTTATTCTAATTAAATTAATGGTGCAACATTTTATGACAAATGAAAATATATTAAGAAATGAGAAAAGATTCTTTATAACCCCTAAAAGCACGATTTATGTGTTGGAAATATTTTAAGAGAAAGCCTAAGCGACTCATTAAAATTTTCCTTTTTAACAAAGCAATTAAACCCAAAAACTACGAGCAAAACAAAAATGGCAGTTTAGAATAACATGTGTGAGTAACTCACTGTTTCGAATAGTTTGAGACATCCTCCAGCTGTTTTCAGAAAACCCGTGTTTAAAATAATAGCAGTAGCAGTGCTGGTTGTAGTTGTCCTCGTAACTGTAACTGAATGAGACATTTTTTTTTCACAATATGTTAGATCTGAGAACAATCAAATGATTAGAATTTCATGCGATCAACCGCTCACAGCCGGCGAAGGGTTCTTCAGTTCTGTGTTTACATTTGAAACTCAGATCGACTCCTTTTGAATTGGCGATCTTTTTTTTACGCCAACTTGGCGGAGAAGAAAAAGCAAAAATTTGTGTTTTCTCCCTTCCGTATTTTTTCTCTACTATTTTCTCAAGAACCAAGGATTTCGCTTCCCTACATATTTGATGAATGTAAAAGAAAAAAAAAGATTCATAAATAGTTTTTTTTTTTCAAATTATTCTCATTTGATTTTTTAAATACTCAAGTTGGATTTACATTTTTCTCAATGTATTGCATTGAACACATAAAGTTTATAAAGTTCAAGGACAAATATACATTTGTCCTCTAAGCAAAATGTTATCTCGAATTGATCAAACACCAATTTATTAAGAAAGTTTGCGATTTATTTCTTTTTTCTCTTGCTTATTCTTTCTAGTTTTTCTGAGGGGATGTTCGTTGAATTACAGTCAGAATTACATATGCTTAATAAAAAAACGTTACAAGTTTTAAATCCCAAAATTCATCTCTAGGAAAATGTAGCTTCCTGCGGGAAAAATGTGCACCTTGCTTACAAAGTGAAATTACAATTTGGAAAAATAACGATATCTACTTACAAGTAAATGCTATAGCTTTGTTCAAAATGTTGTTTTGTATCACGAAATACAATAAGTAATGCATAATAGATATAAAAAGTATCGATATTAAAAATTTCTTTTAATTATACAAAATAAAAAAAGAATATATTGAAATCCTGATTCTTTTTATCCGCGCTTCAATGCATTTACCATTGGGGAAAATGCTAATTATAGTTATTTTTTTTTTTTAAATTACACGGTAGAAGTGTACAAAAAAGTTAGGATAAAATACTGTAAATATTTCTTTCCTTACTAGCAATTAATTACCCATAGATGAAAATTTCATTCTCATTCCTGAAGCGTGAAGAGTTCCGGAGACGAATGTTACATAGTCTTTATTGATTACATCGAGGCAAAAATAATTTTGCAAGAAATTCACATCAGCTTTGATCATAGTTTAATTGAATCACCAACGTTAGTTCTTTTAATAATTAACAAATTCAAATGAATTTTTATTTTAAGTAACCCAGAGAATATACATTCTACTCTTTTCTTTGTAATAGCACGGGTACATGTTCGGAAGACACCTTCTCAAACGGCCTTCTAAATGACAAGCGTGGAAGGGGGGGTTGTCATGATATGGGCAATCGTGACGAAATTTTTTGCTAGACAAATAGTAAAACTGGGAAAGAGGATCACTGGAAAAAGTATAAATTTTAGATGACCAGGTTTATCCATCCTTAGTTTGATGAACACGAGGATGAAGTTAATTACCTACCTCACAGTCACAATGTAATTGAACCATTGTGGTCTGTTTCAGAGCGCAACATTCTGTACAGAATCGATATGCTTCGCCGACCCAAAACTTACACAGTATCTCCAGGAAGGACATATATTCTCTTTTAAACACTATTCAGCACTTATATGAATCGATTCATACGCGTATCAGTTTATTACATACTAAATATACGGTCCTACATTATACTAATAAAGAGTTCTTTATAAATCTGCGAAATTTGATTATTTTGATAAGCACCTGTATATAATGCAAAAAAAAAAAAAAAAAAAATAGAAGGTTTCTAACTGTAGTAATTATTTTAAATTATTGTTGTCAATGTTTTGGGGGGAATTGGTAACTGCATTGCTTCTCTCTTTCTCTCTCTCTCTCTCTCTCTGAACTAGCCTTTCAATTCAATAGTTCACATAAGTTAAACTTTCATGCCAAATTGATCTATGTTTTGGTGGGAATGCTGAACTTCTGATACTCACTATTGCCTACCTGCTTTAAGAATAGTTCCCACGAAGTAGTCTGGTTTGAACAGTTGTTAAAGTAACAAGCGCTGAGCCCATTTTAAACACGGATTAAAGGTATTATGAATTGATAGTGTTTACAACTCGTTTGCAATGCACTTTTTAAATCAATTTTAAATTAAATCTGATTTAACTTAAACACTAGGCTGGAAACAGCGTTCACATTGCCTAACACTCAAAACTGATTTAAGAGATATAGCTTAATGTTCAAAACCTTATTTATTGTTTGTTATTATAAATTATATAATATATTTTCGCGCGAACTTTTTCGATAATTGAGTACGTTTATTTAACATTTACAGACTTAAATGACATTCATTAAGATTGTGTTATTTGAAATGAGGAATACGAAACCAAAGATTGTCGTTAAGAATCGACTTCTTCTCAAACTTAGTATAATTATTTTATGCTTATTTTATACTTTTGTAAGTATTTCTGTGTTATTATTTTTAAAAATTATTTCTCCTCTTGTACTTATTTTGATTGATTTCTGTTATTTCAAATCAGTTGAAAGGTATTTAAATCAGTTAGCTAAATTGATTTAAGGTAAATCAGTTCTAACTTATTTAAATCACCAGTTGCTACCGCAAGAAAGTTCTGTTAAGATTTAAAAGCGTTTAGAAGTGCAGGGCGCACGGGTTATTAGGGTAGTACTTTATGTTATTCTCAAGTTCTGTAAGCCAAAACTTGGGGTTTTTTCTTCCATCTCCTCCAATCGAAAAGTGTCTTGTTCCTACGGCAACAGGTAAATTGGAAGGAGCTACTCTTATGGTTCACAGTATGTATGTTTTACAAGTTCAGCATTCACACAATGAAACATAAAACTTGATAGATTATTGACTTCTTAAATAACAAATGTGACTGTAGAGCTGTGAAAACTCTTACTTTATATCCATTCTATTTTTAATGTATTCTATTATATATCATTAATAATCCTGATTTCAAGAAAACATTTACTCCGTACCTAGAACGCATAACACATCGCAGGCCTACAAAGACAAGGATAAATAAAAAAGTAAGCCAAATCGGGATTCTTATTTTTTATTAATTATATAACAATTCAAACAATTATTAAAAATGAAAATCCATTTTATTTCTTAATTTGCACTTGCAAATTGATATTGATAATGTTTATCATTAACATTTCTGTTAATGACTAAGGAATTGTTTTTTTTTTATATAAAAAATAAAATGTAATTATAAAAAAATTAGAAAAACATTTTTCTAAAATTTTGTTTTTAAATAATTATTGAATACTATAAGCACAATAACTTAAAACGAAGCTTCTTTTAAGCAAATTTACTAACTTTTATTGATTAAAAATTATCTCATTTGTATTTATAATTCTATTATATTGTTATTTCAAAATTATAATACTAATAATCAATATTTTGGTCTAAGCGTATACAGGTGAAAAAGAGAGGATTTCTATATTACAGTATATTTAACGTCAGTTTGTTTATGATGACAAGCTAAAATAAAAATAAGGAAAATTATCCTATGAATAAAAAACCAAATAAAAAATATTTGTTTTTACCGTGATCTTCGAATTTTCCTTTTGTTCTAACGCGTAAAATGTAATAAGAAAAATTAAATTTCAAACCCTTTTTTGATTGTCTTGTCTGAAATTTTCTTTGCATTGTTGTGTAAGTAATAATTGAAGCTTGTTTTTATTTCCTTGAATCAACATCTTAACTAGACAACAAAATATGTTATGTTATTTATATCCTTAAGAAACCAGTGGGACAAGGCCGTTAGCTCTCATTGATTATTGAGTAGATGATGTGTACAGTGCGTGAGATCGGTGGGCAAATATAATCTGTTACAAGACAGTGTTCGCTATCTGAATTGTTCATTAACTACTCATCGATTTGCCAAAGATTTTTTTATTTGTGAAATCAACTCACTCGTTCTGGAAACCCTAAAAATTAAATTAAAAAAAGGATGTATCATTTCTAATTAAACTTATAATATATATATATATATATATATATATATATATATATATATATATATATATATATATATATATATATATATATATGTCTTGCATATCCATTAGTCTTTTTCATTTCTTTGATGGCGTGAAAAAACATGTCCAGTATCGATTGCTTTTCTCAATTTCAATCAATTTCTTCAGGATTTTCCGGAAATAATTAATAGTATTGTCGTTGTAAAGTGATTAACAACATTGCTGTTGTTGCATTCTGGAATTCAAGACTACGTATAAAACAATAAATGAACAAGTGTGGAGGACTCAAAAGGAAATCTGTTTCGATGAATACTAAATCGAAACTAATGTTCTACTCGGTTATAAAAATTCTATTAAATTTTTTTTTTCGGTTAATAAGGATCAGAATATTCCGCGAAAGCTGAAAAACCACGGAGAAGGATTTGCCCATGGATTATTCGTATACACGAATGTTTTAAATTTGTAAATAGTATTTATACTTTACACATTTAAGGCAAAAATTGCAGCAGTATACGTATTTACTTAAAACGTGTCAATGCTTATTAATAAAGTTAAGTACAAAACCTTATACAGTAATAAACATTAATTAACACCGCTTTTTGAGAGAGGCGAAGAGTCTTGTGCTGGTGGTGGAGGAAAGGATCTCACTTGACTCGTAGAAGCCTTAGGTTAACTCGAAAATTATTTTGCTGGAGGCGCTGACGGTAGGGTTGGGGATTTACCTTTGCAGAGAAACATGATGATGGATAGTTGTTGTCTTTGTTTTTTTCCTTAAAAATTCCTCTGTAGAAGAACATAACGACGAATGTAGAAGTCAACGCGACTGCTGAATCCGACAACTTGATGACTTGAACCATATTGTCATCAATGTCTTTTGCAAATTGTTACATCGCTCTTGCCATATTGCACAATTGTTGCAGATTCTTCAGGGTAAGTGCAAGCTTTACGATTTCTTCCTTGTCTTTCTCTTCCTTTTCTTCCTTACATGCAGACTTAAAGAGGTCTTCATCGGTCAGGGGGCTCGAGTGGCAATCGATAAGGGCGCTGATGTCTTCTTTTGTCTTGTCGGTACATTCTTCGTTCCTTATGATGTTAGCCAGCTTCACCGTACTTTCATGGGTCGATGGAAGCCAATCACGCACCTTTATGAGAGGCCGCGGTATGTTCTCTGAGTCAACTCCTCTCTTTGTTTCACGTGCAGATATTCTCTCTCGCTCATCAACATAAAACAAAGCTCCTTTCCACAATGTAGTTGCCGACGTGGTTGCATTTTCTCATTTTTATTTTTTGGATAAATATTTTGGAAAAATCTGCGAAGCACTGAAGCCGCGCAAAACATGAAGCGCGAAATGGCGAGGGAGCACTGTATAGAACTTTGAAGTTCAGTAGGCGAGCAATATAATGCAACAGAGAGGAAAAAAGATTTTTGGTCCCTTTGGTATGACAACACAGCATATTATGCTCCAAGAACTGAGAAGCATTCGTTAGAATTCGTTTTAGTTCTTTATTCGAATATGTGTTCGTTGTCCGATCACAAAAATCTTTCGTGAAAGTGTTCGTTGTCTGCTTTGTTCGCAGTCCGAACTATTCGCTAATCGATCACGCACTGTACTTAGATTTTGGAGAGAAATTACGATTTAAAAACTATAGCGATATATTTACTACTATTTTAATAATATTTAATATTTACTTTACGTATATTTAATTGAAATGCTGTTTTACACCGCAAAATGTATTCTCATGTTACTGGATATACACAAATAAGTAAAGATACAAAAAAATTTACTACTATAAGTTTTTCTATAATGATAAAGTGATTGTTAAATAAAAGTAAAATCGCAATTAAATATTTAACGAATGGTTTCTATATTCTTACACCTATAACCACAGACGACAGCCTTTTTGAAAGACTTCTGCAGTGGCATTACACCATAGAGAATAGAATTTCATTGCAAATCTTTAGTAGCTAATTTTTTATTATATTTATTGACATGGGTATTTTTTTAGATTTTGCAATTTATTTTCCATAAATCTCCCTCTGCAATAGTCGAATAGGGTTGAAATAAAAACTGGATGCCGGTCATTTTTCTGTGGAAATATAGGATGGACAATTCTATCCGTATCATTGTTGAACAATCTTTGCTTTATGGGCGAGTGCCGAATATTATTGAAATGTGAATAGATCTTCTTTAAATAATTTTTTTGGCTTCCTTAATCATGGGAAATTTTTCTCAATGCTTTCCTTAAGTATTTAGTTTCGGTCGGATTTTAGAAAATTGAGGAGTGCACCGATTTTAACCATAGGATCTTAAATATTTATAGTTTTAGTAATAGTTTTTGTCAATTTTATCACCTTTTTCAATTAACGGAAGAAGCACTTTTCGTCTCTTGCTTATAGCATCCTAAACCAATACTGAGAATGGTTTCGAAAACCTATGAACAATTATTTACGTTGATTGTATATTCAGCATTGATTTTGCACAAATCCTGTTATTTTACCTATTATCAGATGTTTGTTGGAAAAACAATTTCTAATTCGATAATAGGATCTCATTAGCGGCATGCATGCCAAAAGAACATGTTCTTTCAACAGCTCTTTGCACCTTCTTAGTTTTTCAACTTTATTTTTAATGGTTAATTTTAAATCCTGTTTATTGATGATTTCATTCATAATTTTAAGCGAATTTAAGTCTCGTGACATTTTTTGACAGAGTTTAACACGATTTCTTTCGCGAACACTTTTTATTAATTTGTTTTTTTGTTCTACACTGCGTTTTTTTGCCACCCTTATACCATATTTCTACTATACCTGCTTATTAAATTCTTTCAATCAATTCTTTGGACGCATATAAATGTTTCAATTGCTTAAGAATTTCCCATTTTCCCTCATTTTTAAATGCCATCCGAGAATTAATCATCGCTTGGCATCCGTGTAGATAATGCTAAGAATAAAACACACATTTATTTATAAAAAAATCCTTAACAATTATAGAATTAAAATAAAACTTAAGTGTTGCCAACACAAGGAAATTTTTAAACAAAAATTATCTTCAAATAAATTTTGCCATCGCTCATTTTTGGGCTTGTTGTTGATCTACTAAATTCAGATTGAATGATGCGCGGAACGCTTGAAAGTTTTTTTAGTTACGGAATAATTTAATTTTGAAATCGAGACTTTATTCAGGTTCCAATGCATCTTCTAACTTGGCTTATCGAGAAAGGAAGAAACACGTTCGCTGATGTAACACTGTGAGAATGCAGAAAGAATCCGATGCCCTGCATATTTCATTTTTATTCCCAGCAGTTATGCAAGGTTATATATTAAAAGAAAAGATGGAACACATACACTTCTGCTCTTGACGCGAAAAGATTCTCATAATGTCGTGCATTGTGTTCAAACAGGCGTTCATTATGTTTCAGATACATTACAAGTTGTATAGTCAAAATTTAGAAATGACACAAGTTTAAAATTAGTTAGAGACCAATATCTTTATATAACTCCCTAGAGCTCCAGTGGCTCAGTAGCTTCACGCCACTTCCCGTTCAGATCAACAAAGTGAAGTGCCGTGAACATAGTGATTGGGAAGGTGACCACCTTCACCCTAGCTGGGATGCTGGAGCGCCGTGGTTTGGTGTCTTGTACAGCTTAGTCTGTGACCTCAAAAGCCCTTCAGCTGGTGTGGCGTGAATGGGGAGAGGAGCCCAAGTGTGACCTTGTCACCTGACAGTGGTTCAAAGTGACGAGGCGCTTAGTGATGGGCGAGTATTCCAAAACCGTTAAACTTTAAGCACACTTCGAAGCTCACCTTCACCGCTATGCATGTATTTATATAACATTCATTCCGTGCTTCCGTACTGAATTGCACTCCGGATCAATATTCGGCAGAAAAATGCAACGAATATTTTATTTCACAGCTATTTTGCAACGCTCCATGGAAATATTAATCTTTTGGTTGACAACTGAAATCTTTGAATTTTATATTTGGTCCCAAAGAGTAAATAAAAGTATCAGCTGAAAATTGTATAAATCTGGTTAGAGAAATAGAGAATTTTTTTTTTCATGCATAGTGGGTCATATGAGTAGGCAACATCTGGAAATGCAAAAAATTATGAAGCCTCCACCTTAATGGATGAAGAAATTTCATTATTTTCCCGTTGATTATTGCAACACTATAATGTGCTTTCACAAAGAGTTAGTTTAGGACACTTAAAAACGCACAATCAAGTGTTATTTGACATTATGAAAAGTGAAATCTTAAGTATTTATTTATAAAAATAAGGACTCTGGATAGCAGATTGTTTCAGATATTACGGTTGAAACTAATAAGAATTTTCTATGTCTAACTTCTTCAGAGACAAATCATCACTGATTTTGCATAGCACGTGAGTTTGTGTGATCACTTCAAAAAATAAACGGTAGGCTATGGCTTGTTTGTCTAATATAAAAACAAGGAGAGAATTTTTAAAAAATGCTATGTGAAAATTGTTAGTCTAAAATGTTAATTAATTTCCTTTATATGAAAAAAAAGGAAATTACATTGAAGGAATAACTTTTATCCTATGAAAATCTTAGTTTAAAAAAATGAAACAGAACAACTTTATTTAATATATATATATATATATATATATATATATATATATATATATATATATATATATATATATATATATATATATATATATATATATATGCGACTCACTGCAACAAGAATTTATTTTATTTTCAATATATCTTTGGGTAATTCTAATTTATCTATCATTTACTTCCATTATTCATTGAAGTGCTTCTGTCTGCAAGAGTAAAAGCCGAAAAAAGAAAACTTCAGAGGAAGGTACGAGACTAAAAAATACGGTTTCACTTCCGATCAAAGCATCATTTCTGCTGGAGAGTCATCCCAAGATGACGTCATACCCGGAAAGCAAATGACGACAGTTCTTAGAAAAAGCAGACTTGTCTGCCTTCCCTGAAATTGAGTCAGTTTACAACTTGCATCATTTAAAAGAAGTGTGATAGTTGAGATCACTCGGAGAAGTGTTGATGGTAAACGACGCGGAAAACGAAAATTTTTGATAAAAATTTTAAATAAGCGAAGATTGCGCAAGATGTTTCGGAATCCTGTATTGTCGTCCTTGAGGGGGGAAAAAAAAGAAAAACCAATTCTGATGTTTATCATTCATTTGATTGAAGTGCAGATTCATTTGAAATTCATAATCAGCTATTTAAAGAATAATAACATTTTATTGGGTAGGTATTTATTTATTATAGTAAGCATACCTTTTTATGCACATCGAAATACTACAGGATTTTGGGTACTTTTTAATTATTTGTTTATATTCGTATATTACGTTTTTGACAACAAAATCCCTGTATATGGTGCTTACATTCTTAGAGTGGACAGTGAGCAGTGAATTCGATTTGGGAATCTCAGAGGAGTTTTATTCAATCTTCCCAAAAGGGAAGCGCTGCAGTTTATGTTACTTTCAGTAGGACGGGGCAACATACCACAGCTCAGATCGTGATTGTCCCGTGTTTATGAGATGTTTATATACTTGAAGACGTTCGGCAAAGGATTGTGGTCTTCTCGGTCACTTGACCTGTCCACTCGTGACTTTTAATGCTGGGGACTGCTAAAGGGAAGAGTGAACGAAACAAATCCATATACAATTGAAGAACTCAAGATCCAACAATTTCACAACACAAGAGCTGACAAAAGTATATATAAATATCATAAAGCATGTTTACCTATGTGTTGAAGTGGGTGGAGGCCACTTTTAGCACCTACAGTTAAGGGCAGTCATCACATCCAACCTTTTATTTTATGCATTGACTTTAAAGGCAACTTTTACGTGCCGCACTCTGCATAATACTGGCGTACTAAACAACCAGTCCCATGGAAAAAGACGTATTCAACGCTTGGGGAAATTGTTATTCATTAAAACAACTATATATTTACCAATTTTTAAAGATATTTAATTCTGCATCTCGAAATGTGATTTCAAAAAATTTAAAAACAAATCATATAAAATGTGGAAAGCCTTAAAGTTATCTTTATTACGCGAATTCCCTTTACCGAAAATAAAATACATTAAGAAAACTGAAGTATTCTATAAATTTTTATACATTATTGATCAGAGGTATATATTCTCAGGAAATAGAAAACACACTCTCTGCAGTGGAACAAAATAATTTCTTATTCAAAAAATTGAAATTAAAATTGTAAATATCGTCATTTCTTAGAAAAGTTTACAGTGTGGGAATGTAGTACAAAGAGATGAATCGATGCTATGTATATTTTTTCTACTTCTAACGATTTTGCATAGATGACTACTTTTAAAAAAGAAACAAACCCGCACTTCCGTTCTTGAACAGAGTAGAGTTCCGGAGCAAAGAAGTGCATCGTGGGATATACAACTTAACATACACACACACATATACATTAAAATTTGATTCATACTTGAAAATGTAAATTTCTAATGTTTTAGGCTTAAAATCTGCACATTTCAAAATGATTTAATTCCCAACATTTCAAAACAATGCTTCGCATGATGAAATGAAGTTTCATGTATAGATTAATTGAAAACAAGTTAACTAAGGTATATTTGAAATACGGCATAATGTATATTTAAAAACACTATTCAATTACAATGTTATTAAATATTGAAATTATTTTCATCCAGGTTCTAATCGAATAGTGATGGATAGGTAAAATCAAAAAAGCATCCGTAAAAGGAAACAAAAGCTATACTTTTTCAAAATCTGAAAAAAAGTAAACATCGATATTTTTTAAAAATTATGTGAGAATGTAGAAAGAAATTAAAATTTAAAATATTTTATCTGTTCCCAGTCATAACTGATGGATAATAATTATAAAAAGAAAAAGCTTCTTTTTGAAGCGAGAAATGTTCCGGCACAGAATTTTATATTTCTCCAAATTAATTACGTTTTTGAATAAACAGCTTTATAAGGAATTCAAACCAACGTTCACGATATTTAAGACTCATCACTCACGCTGCAATAAAAATTTCGAAATGAGACATTTTTTTCTCATTTTAAGTTATTCATTCTCTGATTTCTTAATATAAGCTTCATATTTCATCCCGTGCAGTCATTTTCCTTCATTTTCATCAGACAAAATTTCGGTGGAGAAATAGAATAAAAGTTTTATAAATGGTGACAGTTGAAGTATTTATCATATAATTTTTCTTAAACATTGTTTGTGAAAATTTTATGTATAATAAAAGCCGAAATATTATTAGTTTTCATGATTCAATATTTTGCTCAATCATTATTTCAAATGTTCAGGAAATAAATTCTTCAATCAGATAACGGTGATTTTATTCGATTAACTGTTACCACACGATTTATCTGTTAATGTGACGGTAATACTTATCAAAAAAGTATTCGTAAACTTCCTCAAAACACTTTGCGGTCAAACGTGATATTGAGTTTTATCGTCAAGTAAATTTTAAGATAAAAATTTCTCTCGTAAAACAGATTTTGAAAAAATCGGAAAATTACATAGATTTAAAGAGCTTTGTCTAAAAATACTTAAAGATAAAAAGCTTTTTTTTAATGAAGAACAATAAAACCAATAAGAAAAAATTTGAAAATCACTTAATTTTTATATTTTGTTCTCAGTGATTTTCATATTTTTTTTTAAATAAAATTATAAACAATACAATGAATAGGAGAAAAGCATAGGGTTCACGCCTTCATCAGGAGAAAGATGGCCAGCTATGCAAATTAAACATTCTTTTGACCTTCGATCATGTCCATGCCTAGCTTGTATTGTTATATATATATATATGTATGTATGTATGTTTGTATGTATGTATGTATGCATGTATATATATATATATATATATGTATGTATGTATACATGTATATCTATATATTATATATATATACATGCATACATACATACACACACACACACATATATATATATATATTTATATATATATGTATATATATATATATATATATATATATATATATATATATATATATATATATATATATATATATATATATATATATATATATATATATATTAGTGTTTTCAAATTTCATATTTTTCATGTTTTATCTTATTTATATTGGCAAATCTTTCTTTAGCTGCTTTTGCGCTGGCTAGATTTCCTATTATATTGTATTGTATTTATTTATTACTTTATATATATTTATATTTTTTTACTTTTTTTATATTAATATATATATATATAATATATATATATATATATATTTCAAAATGTTCTTCCTATTTTTTGCAATTGAAAAATACTAAACGAACAGCAAGCACATTCGGTGAAGAGATAGTTTTAGCTCATATACCCTACCACTTGTTGCATTTCCACAGAGGAGGGCGTCTGCATGTCGGCTTTTCAGACAAACACATCTCCACAAGTCAACAAATTCGATGCGAGTAAAAGATGAGAGCGGTCGATACAAGGGCGGCCTGCTTGATAAATGCGGAGCTGCACATTTGGCCGGACAATAAGCGGCAAATTAATGTAAGCTCATTCAGTAAGGATGGTCCGTAGTTGAGTAATTTTTTGATTTATTTTTTGTGATGAAAAGTCGTTAGGGAGGTCATTCTATCCTGACATTTGATAATATCACAAGGGCTTAGCTGTGGTTATTTGCGTTATGTTTAAGGCCTGTTTTATATATATAAATTTCATTTTAAGCTCTCTCCATCAACAATTACATTAAGTGATTTAATTCCCAGGAGTCATGAAACTCGAAAGCTATTGCTTTAATTTTTCTGCAAATGCGTAAACCTATGCATGAAAAAATTTGTTTAATTTCCGATGCACCTCTGTTGGGATGCTGCAAGGCATTGATAAGAGTGCTCCAAGATAGCAAATAAAAGTTGCTGATAAAAATGTAATTTATGTATTAAAATTTCGCACAACGAGGTAAAACTCTTAATGAAATACAAATACGTCTAATAAATTGTGTAAGCACTAAAATTTTTAAAAAAATGAGAAATTTGAATTAATTTTTATGGTTTTATTATTAATAACATAAGAAATAATGTTTTTATATCAATCTTGTGAAACCTTAACACACTTACACAGCCGTGCTGACTGTATCATAAGGTTATCCGGTTTGGAATACACCCCACCTGAAAGAGTCTCGTCATTTTGAACCACGCTCAAGTGACGAAGTCACATCTGAGTTGGCACCCTCCTCTTCACGTCCACGTCATACCAACTGATGGATTTTGGACGTCACAAACTATCATGGGCATATCTCTAACCCTCCGAGCTGCAGCAACTCAGTGAAGGAGAATGTGGTCACCCTCCCAATCACTGCCCACGATAAATGATGCTTTCCTTTGCCAATCTTAATGAAAGCTTAACAGGTAGGGAAAGGGATTGATTTTGTGTGCAGTGCATAATTTAATGTGTTCAATACCCAATAAGTGAAGACAATACGCCTCGAAGTCGTGTGTATTTTATTTGTTTGTAGGGTTAAGGACTCCTTTCCATTGGTGTATTATGAAAGTATGTAAAGTCGTTTTCAAGAATAGGCACCGATTTTGTCACATGACTGTGGCTCAAATTGAATAGGCTGCAGCCTGAATCTGGTGATTTTGGTCTGCAAATATAGGCAACGAAAAATGTATGTCTATAACTATACCCAACCAAACAAATATTTATTTGCTCTAGAAATAACATTCAACGCATCATTGTAAAAAATTATGACTATCGTCAAACTCATTTTTGCTTTTACATGTAAGCAATATATAAATAATCTCTGATTTTTTATGGAGGGCTTAAATAAGCTAAGCACAAAAATAACATAAAACTTATAATTTTTAGCAGTTCAATATTATGGACAAATCCATTCATTGCAGAGGTTATGCAACCAAAAATGTGTCGTAAACTATAAATCTTTAATTTGCATATTAAATAAAGATTTAAAATACGTTTAAATTCTTGCGTTATCATGATTTAGAAAAAAATAGGATAACCTATTGCAACAAGAGGTTAATGTACGTTAATCAATTGATACACTCTGTGTGTAAACTATACCGGAATATAAGTATCCATTATACCAACTGACAATGAATACCAATCAGTGACTCACCGTTACTTATTGATGATGTCTTCATTTGTTGTTGTTTTGGTCTAGTTCAATGATTAATTAAGTCTCTCTATAATTAACTTAATCTTTTTAAGTTATTATTAAAAAGGGATGAGTAGAAACAGTTTCTGAGCGAGTAAAAAAACTAAATGTCCAGGTAGACAACTGATTTGTCCACCTTGAGATAATTTTAATGTTGTAAGTACTTCAGTATAAGGTCAACAGAAGGCCTTGCAAATATTTAACATGTGCAAATCCTCTCTGTTGCTGTAAGTCTTCAGTTGAAACAGAAATGAAGTTCGAAACAGGACTATACCGTTTCAAGAGGATTTCTGCAACCGCAAACCAAAAGTAAGATATCAAAAGAATGAATTGTCTCCCAACCAAATACTGCCACACTTAATGACCATAGTTAGGGAGGAGATTATTATTGACTTTGGTATTCTGGCAGGAATCAGAACCGACTCTTTAAATCCTGTGAAGGTCCTACCAACACATCAGTACCTGATTGGGTCAAGGAAGGTCAAAAGGGACATTTTTTACGAATGAGTTTGCGCAGTTCAGTGCTTCGACTGACTCAATGTGAAAGTTGATGATGAACCAATGTATACCAACTGACATTATCGTTATTGATGGACTTTGATGTTTAAACGGTAAAATTGGCAAGCTATCAGAAAACTGCTGAAGCAATATCTTATTGTTTCTCCATTAACACCAATCATTATCATGATTGAATGGTTGTCCTTGACCATTGTTGTTGTTATATAAGCTAATAATAATGACACATATATAAGTATATATATGTCGTCAAAATCGTTTCTTTACTATAGGTTTCTAATTGTCTATTTAGAAGCTACTAAACACAACAAATTTCATCGTAAGTTTGAATCATGATCAAGTGACGAGGTTCACACTTGAGTTGGCTTTCGACTACACATCAGAATAAGGACATTAAGATCTCCACTAACTTAAGGTGCCTTAGTCGTATTAGTGAACAGAGTGGATATTCGTCCAGGTCAGTTCCATCATTTCCAAGTTAAGAAAAAAATGGCCTTCCCAACAAGGACATCATGGCCTGGCAAATATTCAATATGTTGTAGTTATACGAAGGGAAATATGATAAGAGGGAAAACTAAATCAATAAATGTAAGATTGAAAGTGAATTATTAAATTATTTATTTCATTTTCTTGTTGTGAAATCTAAACATTTTTTTTAAGATTTATTTTTCTGTTAAATTTTGCCACAGTTTAAATTGAAAAATAGATATAACGCGAAAATTTTAATGTACTGAATATTTCAATACATAGAATATCTTATTTAATATATCGAATATTTCTGGAAAATCTTTTCTTTATACCACACTATTTTTATTCCATTTTTATAAATTTTACCCATTAAGTTTTGCTACAAAAAACAATTAATGGATTAATAAGAGAAAAAAAATTCTTTTAAGAGAAGGTTTTGCCAACAAAATTCCTACAAGTAGTTTTTTATTGTTTACTTAATGATTGTTTTTAGCTAAATAGCTTGAATGATTTTTTTACTAGCTGAATATTTGAATATTTTTTAATTAATTTAATACTTAAATTGAAAGAAATTTTTCATAAACTTTTTCAAATAATTTGTATGATTTTTTCGTTATCTGCTAAGTTATTGAATTGTTTAAATGATATTTATATATCTTGTTAAATATTTAAATTATGGTCTTCCAATCTGATTTATTCTTAATCTGAATAATTTCCTTTGGTTTGAGTTACTTTTTGTTTTCCGAATAAACTGAAGACTTTTTTCTTGATAGCTAACAACAAGATAAAATTTTGTCAGTTTTAGATAAAACAAAAATAAAGCATTAAAAATGAGTTTGATGAACATAAAATATTATTTACTCTACAAAATGTGGATCGCTTAATCCATCATATTAATAAATTCAAAAAAAAAAAAAAAAAAAAAAACTTTTTGTCATATAAACATTGTTTAGCTAAAAAATTATACTTTAAAACAATATTTAGGTTAATTGAAGATATTTTTTGAAACTATAAAATATTTGAAAATAATGTAAAAAGAAATTGGAATACATATCTGAAAATGAATTGAAGAAATTTACTTAAAACTAATAAAAATTTAATGATTCATTCGTTCTTGTGAGAGCTAACAACTATCAAGTTTTCCAGAAAAAAAATAAATAAATAAAATCTTTATTCTACGAGAAGATAAAATTTAATTTATTTTGAATAGTCGCCAATGAATATTCTAATACTCCAATGATATATCACACACTAACAGAGGAAGAATTCTATATATTTATATGATTTTTTAATATTTAACATTTAGTGTAGAAATTAAAAAAAAACATTTAAAATTTTTTTTCAAGGGTTTTATTCCGTAACAAAATGTAAGAACACAACAAAAATATATAATATAAAAAGCTTTACAGAAAATTGCAAATCGCTCAATAAAATCAACTAATAAAAATAGTAAGCTTTATCCCCTTTTGCTGGATAAAAGCAAGCATCCCATACATTAAAGATCACAGGTTGTATTTGACTAGCTTCAAGAGAAAAATTGCAGATACACACCACAAATCGCCATCAGTCGTATTCCGAGCCAATTGTGATGCTGAGGTCATCGCCAACTGTCAGAGTTTTGTGGTACCAAATATTAGTGTCTAACACAACTGAAAGAGAAAGGAAGTCAATTATTGATTTGGAGACATATTTACGAAATATCGGTAACTTATTAAAAACAATGCGGGAAAATTTTTTTAATTCCAAAAGGAGTTCTATAAAAATTATTGCAAAAATAGTCACTTCTCCTTGAACAATTGCAAAATAAATAAATAAATAATAACTGTTGATTATTGAGACTAAACATTTATTTAGCGCAAGCTAGCCCTAGGCTGTTCCTTAGGTTAACGGGCTTAGCATGTACTCTAAATATATCTGCTTAGAAATATAGCAGTTATAAATAATTCTATTAATAAATTAACTTTTTTTTAATTTAAATGGTCCTTTCAGATTTAAACTAACCATACAGTGGGTGTTTCGTCTTGTCTTTTTTCCTTTTGTTTCTTCTTCTATTTAATTGTCAACATGTTAATGGCTTGAATCAATGGAAAACTTCTTCACAAAACGATACTTTGCTCCATATATAAGAAATCGTTTTATTAACAGAAGGAACTTCGATACTATTCTCAGGTATTCAATGGTGAACTTCGCCTTGTTTGCTGCCGCTCGAAGAATGCAATTAGAAGACAGAAATTCGTCGACAAGTCGATGCCGTTTCAATACGATGTCGTAATCAATTATGTGTGAATATAGATGAAACGTTATCTGACGTCATGGATATTTTGAAGCAAGGAGAATTATAATTAAGTCATGATTTTAACTGGAATGAAAGAAACTAACACTTTAAGGGGGGGAAAGCACTTTAAAGATTGAGATTATAGCATTAGGTTTCTGATTAACTGCAGAATTTTGATCGAAGAGACATAAAATTGCTTATAATATACATTTTAATGGGGTCATAACTTTAAAGCTCACAGTAGTTAAATGACGGAATTGCGTTCCATGGAGGGCAGCCAAGCTAGATCCTAACCAATGTTGAACCACAGGAGATGGAAGCTGTCTCTCTCCTATTTAGAATGCATATTAGTTGGGGTGAGTGCGTGGGAGTTTCCAATTTCTTCCCATTCAATGATGAATTAACTCTGTACACTATTTCTGAAAAGTCTTCCCAGAAAGCTATGCATTGCAGACATTTAAAAATAAGAAGGTCGTTATAACCTCTTATTTAACGTAGTCGATAATAAAACACGATCAACATTACTTGTTCTGCTGCACAGTCAATATAAATTGTGGTTATGCTCAGTGATTCTATTTCTTTCTTTCTTTAATGAATGATTAAAAATCTCATTTTTTAGCAACGGAAACATTTAAATTCTTATTATCTAGCAATTTCTTTATTAGCTGACTTCTTCTGATTATGAAATAATTATATTTTATCCGCACAATGACAATTAAGCTCTCATCATCTATTTCTTTATTAACTAACTTCTGGTTATGCATTATATTTTCGGCCTGAGGAATCATTTAAGTTCTCCTTATTTATTTCTTCATTACCTTACTTTTTGTTAGGAACCATTATATTTCCTCGGTACTCGGTTCTCACTATCTGGTTTATCTAACAACCGCTTCCTTTCTAATTTATTCTGGTTATGCAGACATTATATTTTCTCCCTATTTTATATCAATAAATTCTCATTATCTATTTACTTTTTCATTATATAATTTCTTCTGGTTACACAACTATTATATTTTCACCCTACGAAAAGTCCTTTAAGCTCACATTATCTCGTTACTTTTCCTATCTGCGCAATTACTATACATAATATCGGCTGTCTTCATAAACACCTTAATTTCTTCTCACTGCAAAGTTATATCATCTGGTTACTACGTAACCCTCTAATTTCTTTTGATCACTTAGATACTGTGATTTCTTCTCACTATGAAGCTATTCAAATTTCTTCTGGTTGTTCATGTGGCATAAGCTCTTCTGGTAATAAAATTATAATATTCTCGCAACACAAAAATCTTTCATTTCTCTATGTTATGAAATTTTGTTGTAATAAATCCTTTTAACGCAGCTACAATGATTACTTCCGGTTTATCAAGCACAATAATTTCTTCTAACTACCCAGCTACTGTAACTTATTCTGGTTACAGAAACACTGTGATTTTTTTTCTTGTTCCATTGTCCTGGGAATCACTTCTCAATATGGCTGTAATTTCAATTTCTTTTGATTACCTAATCTCAAATTTTTTCACCTAGCTTAACTACAATAATTTCTTTTCACTCGTTGCAATTACTTCTCACTATGTTGTCACTGATTTCTTCTAGTGCTGAAAAGATGGTTTATTTTAGCAACATAGGCATATTTTTTCTTGACACACCACTATTAAAATTTCTTCTGGTTTATCAATCATTATGTTTTCTCGCTAAATATCTGCTGTAATACTAGCTGATTATACAGCGAATTTTATTGTAGTTACATTACGAGAATACACATAATGATTGATTAAGCAGAGGAACACACACAATTTAGCTGGAAGAATTTGCTCTCTCTATAAAGCCAATGTAGCTTCTTCTCGCAATTCAATTTATGGGATCTTTCCGTTACGCAAGCATTAAATTTCCTTTTAGAGACATAATTATTGCAATTATTTCTTTTTCTTCAGCTACATCAATTTTTTTTCTTTATACAGCCATAGTAATCTTCTCACTATACAGTGAATATGCAAAAGTCTATTAACCACTAACTTATGAATGAATACTCCTGATTTTAAGAACTAGTGAAATCGTGACTTTTTTTTAAGGAATACGTGTGGAAACTTCTACCTTATCCAGTTTCTCTTTTACAATCTATGCATCCCAATATCTTCAAGTGCAAATATTTTAAGGTACTTTTTCAAAGATAAATCATGTCTTGGAATTTCCTTATGAAAGTGACATTACAGCCACAATTTCAATCTGTGCTTGGAATAATGCTCCAGGAAAAACAATATCTTGGTGCTTCTGACATGCAGGCTTTATCAAAAGGAGCTGCATTAAGTAAACTGAGTCGGGGACATTTATCTGGCCCATTGAGTGAAGTTGAGTTATTTATCTATGAATTTTGACAAAGAGATCCTCTGTTAAACGAAATTTTATTTCTGGAATTTTTAATCTGCATTCAGAGGTAATTTGCTCGTCATAGTTATTGGACGATTAAATGATTGAGAAAATAATGAATAAAGATTAAAAAAAATACTTTCAAAGCTATAATCAAGAAAATGGTGAAGTATTGTTACCCTCAACAAAACAAGGAGATGAATGGTGACAAAATAGAGATACTTTTTCCGAGAAGATGTTTCTTCTCGGAAAAAGTAACGAAAAAGTTCAGAACGAGATGTTTTCCTTCATCGAAAAAATTGGAAAAATGTATATTTAAAAAATAAAGTTTAGAAACGGAAAAAAAAATAAATGATTACTTTTCCAGAATTATTATCAGCAAAGCAAAAGTAAGAATTATTTTTAAGTATGAATTTCAATTTTCATGTCCTTCTTATACAGTACATACTAAAAATAATTTGTGTTCTAACAGATTTTATTTATGAAAAAAGAAAAAATTGGCGAATAAAGTATAACAAGTTTTAAAGTCTATCACACTTATTTTACAAAAGTTCAGTTTTAAAAACTATTTTACGAACTGGTAGGGACCGCTGTTGCTTCTTTTGGTGACGCAAGCATTGGAATTTCTCCTTGTGATTCAATCACAGCAATTCTCGAGCATTATATGCTCACCTGCAACCGCCTCTTTCTTTTCTTTTCTCTCTGTATAACTACAGTCACTTCTTAAAAGTTTTTCTTCTAACAATGCAAATAGTATCGTTTCTCTGCATTACACAACTATTGTAGCTTTTTTAGACTACGGCATTATTAAAATGTCTCCTGGTTTTGCGACAGCTATAATTTCACCTTTATGCAACATTACTTTCTACAACTGTAATTAACTGACACGATACTATATAATTGTATATACAGGGTAATTCTAAATTGTTTTTCACAAATTTAGAGGGGAGACAGCACCCATACAAGCAATAATTACAGTGGAGTATAGGGTCGCATTCCACTCTGAGAGGCAGAAAAAAATGAATTCCTACCCGAGCTTACAACAATGTTTAGCGATTTAATAACGTAATTAACACGATTTTCACTTTATTATACATAATAATAATGTGTCATGTAATTTCTACCTACTTATCAATTATTTTTTATCGGATTTCTTCTTGTCTCTAAATCAATCTTTTAAATATTTTCGAATTTTTTCCGAGAAATCTTATTTTCTTACTTTTAAATAAACATATAAATGTTGATAGAATTCATTTTAAGACGGTCCCATCCTTTTGGTACAGTAAATGGTTTTTCTCCTTCCTCAAGTGATTGATCAGGATTCGAACTCCCGCTAGATATGCCATGGATAATCATGAGTTATGTTCTACTTCCGGTCATGACTGTCATCAGAGAAATCGTTATTTTACACATAAAATGAGTTCCATTTCGTGCTACAGAATGGAAAAGTTGTCCTGTGATTCAAGAACAAAAAACATCTAAGTCCAAAACCAAGCAAGAATTTCATTGTTTCTCAAATGATTATAAAAATGAAGAGACATTTGCATAAGAATCCCTTTATAAACTTGTGGGGTTTTTAAGAAGCAGATTAACGAAATTTTAGGTATTTCGAAACAGCTAAGTGTCCATGATTCTGTGGTAAGTCAGTTGTAAAATTGTTTTCTAGCAAGTTGTCATCGCATTTCCTTCCAAACTATACAATATGTATGGGGGTGACACGTATTGGGGTATCTTCTCTTTGGTCCGTAATTCTAAATCAAGAAAAATTCTATCCATCAGTTTCTATTTAATTGGTAGAGTCATTTTTGGGCTAGGTACAGGGAAATACTCTGGTGCTCATTCACGTGAGACTCTTAAGGCTCATAAATACATGAACTGAACGTTCCTATGATAAAGTGATAATGTTTACTTTTTTAATTGCCCTCCTTGTACAGTAATACCTTGATAAAAGTGCCTTATAAATATGTGGCCAGCATGCTCTCCTGACCTTAATCTCACTAGATCTACATGATGAATGTGTCATGTGTTATCTTTCTTATTTTCAAATATAACTTTACATTTTACATGAACTTTAAATTCCTTTTCATGATTACAGTATTTACAAAATTCTAAACAGCCTGATTTTGCGTTATAAAGCTTGTATTGCTGTACAACTGTGATTAGCAACTGAAACATTTGTTTTTCGGTTGTGTATTCAAAATTAAACATATTTTATGTTTTTGAAGATATTTCCAAATGTAAATAGATTTGTACAGTGTATCTCCTTCAATTTTAATATTATAGATATTGTGAATTATTATCAAGAATTTTGTCTTATTTCTATCGTTGTTTATTATGAGTTATTTTTTTTTAAAAATTTGTGTTTCTATGTATTTCCTAATCCTAAATTACTAAAATATATATTTCTTATTCTGATTTGGTTAATTAAAATATGTTTTAATCTTGTTTGATTAAAATAGCTCATTACTTTTGATTAACTTAATGAATTAAAGAAAATTTTAAATAAAAACAGATAAGTTGGATCAAAACAACAGATTTATTAAAATTTACCACTTATTCGATGGAATTTACATGAAAATTTAAAATAACAAGCGGATCCAGATTCATTTTTTAAGCAAAATATTATCAAAGAAAATAATGCATGTGTGTTTATGCAAATTTTCTACGATACTGTATAAAATTTAATTAATAATTTGGTTTTAAAACTTCAAGAATTTATGAACTTAGTATTTGAAATTGAAATTAAAAAAGAAATGATGCATATAACCATAAATTCTAGGAAATAAATTTCATTGCCGAGAAGCCACAGGAGTAGCCGTGTGTAAGGTTAGTTTTTTTTACAAGATACGGCAAGATGAATAGGATTGAGCATCAGAGAATTTAATATTAAAATATTTTAGAGAAAAACAGAAGCGACAGAGTTATCAGATTTGGCTTGAAATCGCCTAACTGCTAAAAATTTTGTCACATGGAGTGATACCTTTCTGGCGCATAGCCCAAGATTTTTCTGGTGAATAAGCAAATTGATACACCAGAAAATGGGTAAAATTGGTGAATACGTTCCCCTTTCCCAAAAGGAGATTAGATTAGTTTCAGCTTGGGAGCAATATCATGCAATATTTTAGCGCGAAGTAGTGTTTAAATAATTGAAGGATGAAAGAGAGAGGTGACAGCTCGTTTCAGTGAATTTGTCCAAAACATGTTTGAAGCTTCTGCAAAAGTGTTTTAGAAATTAGTGGCAAATAAAATTAATTTTCCTATTCAATGTGATAGTTTATTTCAAAATCCGAGAACCCGCCTGCATAATCAAAATGTATAATTGTACACTACGACTTATGATTTTTATAAGTTGTATGCACCAAAGATAATGCTCAGAAATTGCCATCTTCAAAAATAATCTTTGGCCATTTTTTCAATTAATATTATCCAGTTATTCTAAACTTATTGAATTAAATACTGGCAACGTTTATCCTTATTCGTAACCACAAGTTTGTCTGCGCTGCTCTACACTTACTGACTTCTCCAGGGTTGACAACGACTTCCACGGTGTGGCACTCATGGTAACATTCAGGCACCGGCTCCAATGTCCACAACTTGCTTCCTTTCAGTTGAGCTTGCCATGACGGGTTATCCACGTGATCGATCTGCAATGATGTCACACTTTTTAATAACCGATTCTATTATCTGTTGCCGAATAATGTAAAGAAATTATTAACACAACTCCTTTTAACGCAAGAACAACTCCCTACCATCAAAACCAGATAAAATCGAAATGATTGCATGCTTCAACACTTACCAAAAATAAGGAAACCTTCATGCAAGTACATGTGCATTTTTTACAGTATTCTTAATTAAGTGAAGCCAAAAGTAAATAGCACTGAACTGATTAATTAACAAAATTTTATTGTTTTATTTTGATGTATTTTGTAAAACAAAATGAATGGGAAAGAATAAAAAATGATTTACTATAGATTTTAAGTTCTTCATCAAAGATACAAACCGGTATAGGATTATATCGAATTCTACACACATTCTATAAAAAAAATAGCATAATGATACAGTGATGTATACATAATACAATTACCTATTTTTGCAAAATACATAGAAAATAAGGAATTTAATTATGGATAGAAAATAGAATAATAGCAAATAAATATCACTAATCTTTACTTAATTAAAATTAATTGATATTAATATTAATTAATTAATTCTACATGTTGAAAATAATCATGCAGTAAATATAATTTGTTTCATAAATATTTTTAATAGAAATACAGTTTCATATTTTCCATACGTTAATACTTCTAAAAGAACATTTAAAATTAGAGATAATTTTAACAATTCAATTATTTTACTATATTTTTAAAAAGTATGCACATAATTAAAGAATTATAATGCTATATTCTTCAATTTTGACCTAATGTTTTATATAGAAAATTTCTCGATTAAAAAATCTTTTTATTTTGAAATCCATTCTCGTGGTAAATATTTTTTCAGTTGTTGAAAATTAAATGTATAAAATAAATAATATGGCTCTTTGTCAGAATTAGTATGAGGATATAAAGTAAGAATTAATAAATTAAAATTAAAAATAACATTAATGAAAAAATTAAAGTGAACATTTATTTTTCTGGAATATGATACAATTTTTTAAATTCAATAACAGTGAACACTGTTTGCATTTGCATTACTGTAAAATGTATAGATTAAATAAATTTTAATTATTTAGAAAGCACAGAATTAAAAAATACTATGTAATAAAATTTATTATAAAAACAAAATTTCACAATCAGATTTATAATTAAAAATAATTATTTTTAAGACAATATACTTTATTTTCTTCATACTAGATGGCAGCATAATCGTCAGGAACGTTAAAGATTTTTGTTCAGTATTCCTTAAATAAATATTTATGCTTTACTTTTTTATGAATAAAAGATACCAACTTTGAAAATTGCAATTATAATTGATAAAATTTACAAAAATATTTATTTTATAAAATCAAAATAAAATATTTTCAAAGAAAATATTTTAAATAAAAATTTTAGATAGCAATTTTAGACACAGAAAAGTTACTACATAAAACCTACAAACATTTTAAAATCGGTTATGTTAGTAAAACTAAATAAATTAGTTTTTAAAATATGGGATTTTTATGCTTATTATTTCCTTTAGGAAAGCATACAAAATTCTTATGAGTTTTTTAAAAAAGTTAAGAAACAATATTTTTAAAAAGAAAATATTTTCTGTAGAATTATATAGATGGCAGCACTATTATCAAAAATCAAATTCAATGTGCTCTTACGTGTAAGTGTGCCCCGTATCCAGGTGTTCCCATGAAAATCCAATCCACATTCGTGCTCTCTGACTGTGGCGGAAGAAAGTAAGGTCTCTGATAATGATTCCGCAAAATGCTGCCAATTTTACTGTCACAATTACTCCTATAGTAAAGAAAAAAATTATAGCACAATGGAGCATTAAAAATGCTATGAAATGATAAACAATTTTTTGGAGTTAGCAAATATTTATGCATGTACCTGTGTGTGTGTATATATATATATATATATATATACATATATATATATAAGGCAGTAAATAAATACAAAATAAAACAATAAATACAGCCTGCAGTATGTAAAATAAAATACAATACCAAATAAATATTATTTGCCAGGTAACCAGATAAAGAAAGAAATGCCAATATAGATAAAATAAGATACATCATGACAAACAGTAAAACAAGTAAGACAAAATTTGAAAAAGCACTCACAAGACAATACAATACAAAGAATAGGAGAAATCCTAAATGTCTATATGTGAGGGGGGGGGAGATGGTCAGAACGATTTCTTTGCCAAGAATCCCGACCCCTCCCCTTCAGTTTAAATATATTTTAACTTTGATTTTACGCCATAGTTTCCAAGCAACTTTAAATTTTTAAGTATTTAACTCATAATATTTCAAATTACTTTTGACAATTGTATCTTTATTTCAATTTAATAAATTGGTTTTGATTTTCTATTATTGATATTTTTTAATATATGGCTTTGCTTCCTTCTACTATGAATTTGTGTACACTGTCTTGATGTACAGTTAATTTTAATTTTTGATATAAATATTGTGCTTCTTTCCTTTAATACAATTACTTTTCGGGTGTATTGCACGAATATTTTTGCACATATTTCTTTCGAGCTTGCCAGAAAAAAATGTGATACTGCTCTAAATGCCGCCAATTCTTAGCATTCTAAACTCCCATTTGAAATGGATAAATTTTGTTACTATAGTAATCGCCACAAAATGGACTACTTGGAAAGAATTATTCTGTTAGTAGATCGACAAATACCCATTTTGGAAAGTGTATGAGGATACTAACTCGAAGTCTATACATTATTTTTTTATTATATAACACATGTACTTACATGCATATTTACGACACCTTACCTAATGTTTAAAATAAGGTATGAGTATATGCATACTGATTTACACACATATCTATCAGTCTACGCAGGCGCAATACGAGCTGAAAAGGAAAAAAAAAATTTAAAAGAAGATTTAGAAATAAGGGTTTGATTTGTTTGTCGCTCAACGGTCATTTTTTGCACACAAGGGCTGATTAGACCGGGACCTACGGTTTAAAGTGGATTCCGAACCATGCCCAAGGATTCGAAACGACGAACTGTTGAACAGAAGGCAAGAGCGCTAACCATTCGGCTGCCAGCTCAGCTCAGAAACAGGGGGATTTAATGTATATTATCTAAGGTTGTCTCTGATCTCTCGTAACTGTGGATCCCCTTCCCTTTAAAAGCTAGGCACGATTGTCTCATGAGAAATCTAAGCCACGTCAGTTGTCTATTATTTATGACACGGTGGTAAATTTGGTACTCTCGTTATAATTCTCAATAAAATTCTACATCGCTTTACTTAATATTACGATATTAAGTAGAGAATTTTTTATAAGATTTCAGAAAACACATTTTAATCAAAATTCTCATAAAAAATTTAAATTTTTGGAGAGGAGATAGAGAGGTAAGTTGCGACATTATAATTTTAAAATTTTTACAAAAAACGTCTTGAAGAAATGATTATATTTAATTTGTCTCCCTTACATTTTAATAAACATGCTTAAAAAATACATAATGCAAAATGTTTTCACAATTTAAATTTTTATGTCTGAAAAATAATAATATCGTGTCTATTTATGTTCATAAATATCTACAAATGTTGGATAATTAACAAATAATAAAGCTCTAAATTTGTGCATTCTGTATCTTTATTTCCTAACGTTGCGCATGCGCAGGAAGCATAGCATCTGGTATCGAATTGTTTCAAATATTTCTTCCAGTGCGATATCCTGAATCTTATTGGTCGATTAATTTGGCACTCCAAGGTTAAAAGGTTACTGACCCCTAGGGCACATTATCATCTGTTATGCCCTCTGTACGACCTGAATTTCGTTATGGTCAGAGATTGTTGCCTAATCTACTCTTAGGTGACACAATGAAATGCATACAATCGATATTGGCGAGCTAACAAGTGGACGCAGTTGACATTACGTTCTGCTACTGAATTCCTTTTACGCTTATTGCCTCTTATGGTATTGCATCATCAGTCTCATATTGCTAAGCGCTATTTGTTGCCTTGCTATTCATTTTCCTTCTTCAGAATAATTCATCTTTGATACATGAAGGCCAATGACATCTAATCAAGTGCTGTGTCAATAAAAAATAAACGTATGCATCATTGCACGTGAAGCATAATATAACAGTACACGAATACACAGATGCACGTTTACTCACATCAATACATGTGTGCATGCGAATTTTATTTTTGACCACATTTTACAAGTTATTTTCTTGAACGACCTTTAATGACATTCAACAGTCATGAAAATTTACTACTTTTAATAGCAGAAAAAGTTAAAGTGTCAAAAATTCTGCATATAATTTATATTGCTTTCACAAAACCTCACATTTCTGCTCATAATAGATTGACTCAATAATATTACTATTTAGTTTTTATTTCATATTTCTGAAAGTGATATCTTTCCTTGCGAATTTTCTCCTTTGACGATTATGAATAGTTTATTTTTCGCAGGAAATTTTTGTAATAATTATATTCATCAATATGATACATTGTAACCAAATCCAAACATTTTATCGAAGACCATGAAAAGTAAATTCAGTTAATTTGCATTTATATGGTCATATACAAGATAAATAAATATTGCGCGAGTCGATATTAATACTTACGTGCATTTTTTATGTATTTTTAGGAAATTTTTAAATTAAATAAATTATTAATTTTACTCTAAATATATTTTTTCATTTACATGTTATCAGTTTAATTAGTACATTTTATGAACTGTTTAAAATGATTAACGAAACATTTAAGTGTGCGAAACACTTGACAAATGTCCACATGTAACTTTAACTAGACATTATTTAATTACTTTTTTATTAGTTTATTTATATTTATAAACATTCTTTATTCAATATTACTGAATACATATGGTATTAAACATTGCAAATAATATTATTTATTGGCATATGGTTATTTATTTGTGTACTTTTATTTTATTTTTGATATAATTAAAATATTTTTATTAGAATTTATATTAAAAAGTCAGTTATTCACATGTAATACATAGGCATACGCACTTTTATGTACTATACTATTCAATGATGTATTCATTATAATTTTGATGCATAATATTATTAACTTTCATGCGTTCAAATTTATAACTTTCTTGGCTGCAAAAATACGTAAAATAAACTTGCAGATATAATTTTAGATATAATAATTTATTTTTAAAGCTTATTCTAAAATTCTAATTTTTATTTACTTAGTGTGAAATAATATATATATATATATTATATATATATATATATATATATATATATATATATATATATATATATAGAGAGAGAGAGAGAGAGAGAGAGAGAGAGAGTTGAATCATCAGAGTAAAATTATTTTCTAATAATAGTAGAATAGCTATTAAAAATAAAATATTTCAATTAAATAAAACTACTTATAATTATTTTCTATTTGCTTAATATCTTTTGATTTTTAGGAGAGACTTAGAAAAAAACCGCAACAAGATAGTAAACACATAAAAAAATCACTCTAACTGTTAACTAAATATGCTAGAGAGAGACTCAATGCCTGGTACTTTGTATCGTTTGCTTTCTGCGTACCTTGTCCTCAGTCCCTGAATGGGGCCTCCCTCTCCCCGAGGCTAAATCTATCGCAGCTGCCTCGTCAGTCCCCCCAGAATTGCAGCCATAGTGGAATTTGATGTTGCCTCGACTCCATCATCTCTCACCACTCTGCCTTCAGAGTAAGTGAATATTTGTTTCATTTTCTTTAGATGGGAATGCTCTTGTGTGCTTTAAGATGCATGAATCATTTTTTTTTATATGAAACTATTTCCTGTACTTGCTTTCTGTTTTATTGTATTTTAATTTCTACTTTTTTTTGTTAAAAAAAAAGAAAAATTTTTGACACGTCACTTAACTGAATGTTATCTTTAGATTCACTTCCGCCATTTTATTTTTTTAAGTATTCAGAATTTTTTCAAGTATTCAGAATATTTTCAAGTCAAATCAAATAAATTATATCCCCCACCCCATATTATGGAATAAAACGATTAAAAAAATGGATTTTTTCATCATCCACTGAGCAGATCCGGTTCTATCTGGTTAGGATCATGTAAGAGGTCGTCCTTATTCTAGGAAGGCGGTTGAACTCGACTCCTAGCCTTGTAGGAAACAGTCGTGCTGAAAATGAATACATACTTTAAAACTTTAATAAAAACTAAATATCTCCCTGTATTGTTATACTGTACAAATTTGAAGAATGAATTTCATCTCAGGTCTCGACTTTGTCATTTTACCATGATGTGATGTGATGGAATGTGGCTTTTGGTACATTTAATGGCTTCATTTGGAAGAAATCGGATATTCTTACTATATATTCGAAAGAGAACTGCGAAATGATTTAGATGTATTTACTAAAAATAATTTCGAATGTGAAGTCGAATTTTGTCGTTAATCGATATACTTTATAATTATTAATTGGAATCGAACACAGGTTCCAAGTTTAAAATATCTACTTCACCTACATTTTTCTGCATTATCAAAATATTCAATAAGTAAATATATGGGAATCTGAAATAAAAGTGCTCCTTTTTTTCATTACATTACTAAATCTATTACTTAAATAATCGAACACATTTTTCGGGATTTCATTACTTAGAACTCTTAACTTGTTCTATATTTTCATATTTTATTTATATTCTTTTTTTTAATTAACTCAGTTTCCTCTGAATATATTCATATAGTTAAAATGTTTGAATCCTAATTTATTCAAATATATGAGCGCAAGAAATATAGAATTAAAAAAGAATTTATAGATCACACTCTTTTAACAGAAATTATGTCTTTAAAATAGAACCATTAAATGAAAAATTCAGAAAATCATTGGTAATTAAAAAAAATCAAAATTGTGATTATAATAAAACAAGCAAAGCATCTGTACTTTAGTACTATTGAATAAGATCTGTATTTGTGCAACTCCGATAATTTTCACATTTATTATTTTGGTTGTGCACCTCAATCATTTTCCCAACTCTTAATATTTAATTTCATACTTTTTAACATTTTACTTCACCAAATAGTTACACTTTTTATAACATCTTTTTTTGCGATTTTTTCTTTCTTTTTTTAATTTATACATACATTTTTTCAATATCTATTTTGTTCAATGGTATTCTTCATTTATATATAGTTTTGTTCTTTAGAGCATTTACACGAATATATTCGAAACACTTTGTCCGTGTTTCCTGTTCCCTTGCAGAGATTTCTATTTTCTTTCAGTATTATTATTTTAGCAATATTCCTGTTGTTAATTTTCATTTTTATTGCGCTAATTTTTTTCCTTTATTTCCCAAACGATTCATCTTGTTCCTATTAAAAATATTTTTCTTATTTCTTAAAAAATGTTTTCGGATTTAAGCATTTTTAGTAACATTTATATTTAATTGATTCAATCACAATATATATATATGTGTGTGTGTGTGTGTGAGTGTGTGTGTGTGTGTGTGTGTGTGTGTGTGTGAGTGTGTGTGTGAGTGTGTGTGTGTGTGAGTGTGTGTGAGAGTGTGTGTGTGTGAGTGTGTGTGTGTGAGTGTGTGTGAGTGTGTGTGTGAGTGTATGTGTGTGAGTGTGTGTGAGTGTGTGTGAGTGTGTGTGTGTGTGAGTGTGTGTGTGAGTGTGTGTGAGTGTGTGTGTGTGTGAGTGTGTGTGTGAGTGTGTGTGTGTGTGAGTGTGTGTGTGAGTGTGTGTGTGTGAGTGTGTGTGTGAGTGTGTGTGTGTGTGAGTGTGTGTGAGTGTGTGTGTGTGTGAGTGTGTGTGTGAGTGTGTGTGTGAGTGTGTGTGTGAGTGTGTGTGTGTGTGTGTGTGTGTGTGAGTGTGTGTGTGAGTGTGTGTGTGAGTGTGTGTGTGTGAGTGTGTGTGTGAGTGTGTGTGTGTGTGAGTGTGTGTGTGAGTGTGTGTGTGAGTGTGTGTGTGAGTGTGTGTGTGTGTGAGTGTGTGTGTGAGTGTGTGTGTGTGTGGTTGTGTGTGAGTGTGTGTGTGTGTGAGTGTGTGTGTGTGTGTGTGTGTGTGAGTGTGTGTGTGAGTGTGTGTGTGAGTGTGTGTGTGTTATTCTGATGA
The DNA here is from genome assembly GCA_030067965.1 of Latrodectus elegans. Classification (NCBI taxonomy): domain Eukaryota; kingdom Metazoa; phylum Arthropoda; class Arachnida; order Araneae; family Theridiidae; genus Latrodectus; species Latrodectus elegans. Next base: position 96,921,113 of record CM057816.1, on the reverse strand, counting down.
ATTCCAATGTGTACAAAATTTTATTGGTAACTTTAAAGTCGTATATAGAATATTCTTTATATATATTTTGAAACTTTGGTAAATTATTTTTTTTAAATTAGGCAGGAGAAACCGTAGTGCAATTGTTAAAATTATATTTCTTTTACTTATTTTATACTGCGCTTCCTGTAGATAAGTAATTGATAACAATCATATTTATGTAATGTATGTTGAATATATATATAAATTTATTTAGAAATTTGAAATGAATCAATGTAGTATTACAGTTGAAAATAAAAAAAAGTTGAAAACATTAACATTATTCTATTAAAATAGTTTGATAATGTTATTAAAATATTGATAGCATAATACAAATGTTGCAACTATCAATAAATCTAATATTTCAATTTATGGATAGTAGCAACATGTTCAATTATTTATAGAAATAATATGGATTTATAAATTATATATTAATTATATATATTTTTTATTTTATAGATAACTGCAAAATTTTGAATTATACGCAGAAGTTATATGAATATACAAAGTTTATTATATTAATTTCAGATATTTTTTTTATGTGCAGGTTTTTGAAAATTTTGAATTATATATAGATATAATATGGATATACAAAAAGCTTATTAGTATAATCAAGAACGTGATAATCCTGAAAGTTTCAAACTTTCAAACAAATAATTTCAAGCTTAAATATCTACACACAATTTATGAGATGAAATGAAAAGCCTGTTTGATGTTTAAATCAACCCCCCTACATTTCCGTTGTAACGGTCGCAGTTAACAGAAGCAGGGCTTTTCGTTTGAAAAGCATGAAAACGGTTGTGGGAAGTGTTTCTACAGTAGGATGGTAAAATACAGCTTGCCGGGCAATCCCTTATACAAATAGAGCCTGTTCCCCTCTTGATAAGCAATGTTTAGTTTTCTAGTTAATACACTGTTTAATCTGTATTAGAATAAATTGGGTTTATTTAGTAGCAGAGGTATTGCCACCTACTCATTTGTCTTTACGATAAATTTGGTTTCATTTTTCGTTTACTGTCTTGCAGAAAGTGTAAGCATCGATATTTAAGCCGAAATCGATTTTTATGTAATCTTATTTACATATTCTAGAACTTCCCTAGCTTAGCCAGAAGTTAACAAGCTATGATGTTCCAACTTTAAAAAAATGAATAAATAAATAAAATTTAAAAAAAAAATTAACGTGTATCTTGTAAAACACATCGTCTGCTGATAAATTTAATGATTCATCGTTTGCTTTTTCCATCAGTTAAAATTGTACACAGAAAACGCTTTATTATTTGTTAAAGGACTTTGACACTTATTTCGAAAATGCGATTAGAATTACGTAGGAAAAACTTGAAGTTATTTTGTTATTGCTGAAAATTGGGACTGATTAAAAAATTCAGAATTTTCGGTAAAATTCTTTTTTCACACACATTATCGCTTTAATAACAAAATTTTATTCAAGCGATAATGTGGGTGTGAATAAACTTATATCGTAGATGTAGGTGACAACACATATTCATTCTTTTAAAAAAAACTCTTTTTTTTTCTCAAAACACCTGGAAATCTGTTACATCTGAGCATTGCTATTTTATTTTTGCAATTTTTTAATAAAATATTTTCAGCTAATCTTTCTTTCTTTTTATTAAAAAAAAAGGAAGATTATTTGAAAAGTGCAATTATATATTAAAGAGAACTAAAAAGTCATTTTTGTAGTTTGAAAACTACTTTTAAAGAAAGTACCAAAAAAATTAAATTCAACTTTTCCTTCCAAGAAAAATGTGGATGTATGGAGCGTTTATTGTGAATTTAAGTTGGCGAGATTTGGTTGTGTTTTAGTGTCTTCATTCAGCAGAAACAAGAAATTGAAAATACATATTGGCATTAGTTTTTAAAATATACTCTTAAATTTTTTTATATTCATGAGAATTTCTTTAATAATATTTCATTAGAAGAGATTGTGAACATTTATCTATGCAGATCTCGGTATTTCAAAAGTGCAATTTTCGTGAAAACATTAAACACTAATGTTCATTTTTTTTTTTTTTTTGAAAATAGTTTATTTAATTATCTTCTAGAATTTCTAGTCTGAATATGTGTGATTGCTATACAGTTTTGACTGCATTTTTTTATCCCCATAAGTTTCCTAACGTAGAAAAATGTCTCACAATTTACAACTGCATTCAAGTGATATAATTGACAACTGTGAACAGGAACTCTCTTCGTAAAACGCCCACTTCATTCCATAACAGGGATATAAAACTTTATGACAGATTAACGTGAAAAGCCCTTTTAGCCAGGTGTCCTTTAGCTGGGTGAAGTATCGAACCCGCAACTTTTCGGTCACGAGAATAAATCCTTGTAAGCTATTGCAGCCATTCTATTATATCTTATGAAAAATAATTTTTTATAATTCTTAAATTATTTATGACTTATTCAAATTATATTATTAATGGGTTATCAATCGCGCGAAAACTGCTATTAATGGGAAAAAAAAATTAATTTCCTTATTTTTTAGTTTGAATGACAGAACATTTATCGGACATATCTTTCTACATATAATTTTGCTATACTCCATGCATTAGAACGATATTTTCCTGCACCAGGCTCTAAAGCCAATTTATGGATATTATTAAAGTACCATATAATTTTAATTAAACAAAATTTTAATTCAGAAAGTCCACTTTAAATTGAAAATGTCACCTATTAAATCTTATCTTCATTCAGGATCCAAATTAATTTAAATAAATTTCTCTTATAAAATTGAAAGAGAGATATTTCGTTTAGTATTATTGATTAATAAATTACCAGTGACTGTTATTTGCTTTGTTTAATTTTTTTATATAATTAATTTGCTCTTTAATGCTAGATTTCGTACTGTAGGAGTAAGATTTATTGATTTTTAATTATTTTTTAAACATCAACTATATTTTTTTGTGATTCTTAAAAGACGCTTCACAACAACAGAAGACCATAACCATGCATCGCAAGGGAGAAAAGCCGAAAAAATTCTAACTATCCATCTCTAAACCCACTACCGTCGCTTGATTTTAGGATGTAGTTCTTCACAGCGAAAGCTCGGGTTCGATACTATCCAGTGCTAAATAAAGGAATATGAATGTTGGGGTTCTGATTTCTGCCTACATGTCTGTCGAGGTGGGTGCTTGGAAATTTTCCGAATTTTCTCCTTTATGATGCGTGCATACGACTCTCAACTTCCTGGAAAGCAATTTACTGCAGGTGGCTAAAGTGCCTTGGCCTTAGGCAGTCCACGAGGCCATTTCAAAACCATAGCCACCCACCTTAACACATATACAGAAAACAAAAATGCGTCATTCATTGCCTACTCTTCAACCGTGGATAAGAGAGAACAGTCACTAAATAAGGTATACGCTCGTTTTTACGAACTCGTAGAAAACGGTAATATAATTCTTAAAACAGAAAGTTTGTGAAAATCGAAAAATAAAACCTAAGTTTTTGAAATTATTTTTTAGACCAAATGCTCTCTTTAAGGTATTATTTAAAAAATATTTAGTATGCACTGAATAAAAAACACCTGCAAAGTAAAATTCATACTTAAAACAATTCTTACTTTTATTTTATTATTAAAAAAAACAGGTAAAGTAATCGCTTATTTCTTTCTGTTTCAAAACTACGTTTTAAAAAAATTCATTTTTCCAATTCTTCTACGTACCTTATATAAGAATTTTACTGTTCCCTCCTCCTCAATAAAAGAGCCTTAATTTTGCCAGCTATCATCCGCTTGCTTGCAGATGGTGGTTCTGCTTATTATATTTTTCCAAAAGTGCATTTTTTTCTTCTTATTTATTATGCTCTCAATCATTTCATCTTCTGATACATCTTGCTTACAAATTATATTTTTACATTTGAAGCTAGTGATCATGCATAATTCTGATACGTGGACAGTAAGAAAGAAATGAGTTTATGTGAAAGAAATTCCATTATAATTGCTTATTATATATATATATATATTAAAACCATGAAGAAGTTGTTTCTCTGATGAAATCATAACTACTATCAGATCAATCCGACGTGTCAAAGAATTTTCCGCCGGCCTCAAATTACATTCTTCGAAGGGCAGCAAAGAAGGTGAAGTTCACCTTCAATTATCTGAGTGTCATCAGGTATTAGATAAAATCCAATCATCCTTTTTATCAGTTATAAAGAAGTTTATTTTAATTTTCCGTTTCATGAAAAATCCTTGTTGTTGTGAATAATTAGTATTCACCTCTTCAGCTTCCAAACCTGCTGAAAATAGAACAGAAGCGAAATGAAAAAGACAAGACAAAACTTCCTATTTTATGGTTAGTTTAAATCCTCTTTGCCGATTAAAATTTTTTATAATTTATTTCTTTATCTTTTGTAGAATTTTTCCAAGCATGGATTAAGAAATGCATTAAGCCTAAAAAGTTCCTTTTGTACAGAGATCACTTCTTTACAAAAAGGAGTCTAACGAGTTACTCTTGCACTTGAAGCTATTGATTATATTTTGATGCATGCCGACCAATGGCTGAGAGGTTAGTCCCCCTAGCTTCGAAGCAGTAGAATCCTGGTTTGGACATGGATGTTCCTTTCTCTTCGGGGCGAAGACCCGAAGAGAAAGTAAAATTCATACTTAAAACAATTCTTACTTTTATTTTATTATTAAAAAAAACAGGTAAAGTAATCGCTTATTTCTTTCTGTTTCAAAACTACGTTTTAAAAAAATTCATTTTTCCAATTCTTCTACGTACCTTATATAAGAATTTTACTGTTCCCTCCTCCTCAATAAAAGAGCCTTAATTTTGCCAGCTATCATCCGCTTGCTTGCAGATGGTGGTTCTGCTTATTATATTTTTCCAAAAGTGCATTTTTTTCTTCTTATTTATTATGCTCTCAATCATTTCATCTTCTGATACATCTTGCTTACAAATTATATTTTTACATTTGAAGCTAGTGATCATGCATAATTCTGATACGTGGACAGTAAGAAAGAAATGAGTTTATGTGAAAGAAATTCCATTATAATTGCTTATTATATATATATATATATTAAAACCATGAAGAAGTTGTTTCTCTGATGAAATCATAACTACTATCAGATCAATCCGACGTGTCAAAGAATTTTCCGCCGGCCTCAAATTACATTCTTCGAAGGGCAGCAAAGAAGGTGAAGTTCACCTTCAATTATCTGAGTGTCATCAGGTATTAGATAAAATCCAATCATCCTTTTTATCAGTTATAAAGAAGTTTATTTTAATTTTCCGTTTCATGAAAAATCCTTGTTGTTGTGAATAATTAGTATTCACCTCTTCAGCTTCCAAACCTGCTGAAAATAGAACAGAAGCGAAATGAAAAAGACAAGACAAAACTTCCTATTTTATGGTTAGTTTAAATCCTCTTTGCCGATTAAAATTTTTTATAATTTATTTCTTTATCTTTTGTAGAATTTTTCCAAGCATGGATTAAGAAATGCATTAAGCCTAAAAAGTTCCTTTTGTACAGAGATCACTTCTTGCAAAAGGAGTCTAACGACATTTGCACTTGAAGCTATTGATTATATTTTGATGCATGCCGACCAATGGCTGAGAGGTTAGTCCCCCTAGCTTCGAAGCAGTAGAATCCTGGTTTGGACATGGATGTTCCTTTCTCTTCGGGGCGAAGACCCTCTGGGGGCCCCACTACGTGAGATGCCATCACTTCGCCCAATATAGCCTCAACTGGTATATCCTAAGGGCAGACGGGTACCAGAAAAAAATATATACTGGATGCATAAGTTGTAAAACAGGAATTAGTTTCGGAGGGAGAAATTCCACTCCAATTGATTAAAAAATATCTAGTATTTTGATATTAACAGTGCAATTTGTTATCCATTATTAGAAGGACTTAAGATTTTTCTATAAAAAGAGTGGTCAAAAAAATACTCTACCATGAAAAAATTGGAAAAAAAATTATTTGATAAAAAATTAACTCAAATGAAAGATGCATAGAAATAACTTGGAAGAGATTTTATAAACTTTTAATTAGTAAATAGGATTTAAAATTACCATTGTGTCAATGGGACTGTGTTAGGGAGCAGCCACTGGCTCGTAAAATGTGAGTGTTCGCAAATCAGGGGGCCACTGAAACGAGCGTCTACTGTAATACGCAACAATTTTTCGTAAATAAACTTTATTTTTAATTTAAAAGTAATCGAAAATGTGTTACCATCCAATATACCAGGGATGCCGGGCCCTGGCATCAGACATGGAGAGGGCTTCCTGGAGGGACAAGAACTCGGTCTTGTACGGGAAGAACTGGCACTCCCTGTCCACTTCCCCAGCGTCTTGTCCCAGGTACAGCTGCTTGAAGAATTCGAAGCTGAAGATCTCGGGTGCAGTCCAGTTCCTGGTGCCGTCCTTCACGATGACCGGCACCCCTGAGTAAGCAAACCTGAAACCATGGATCGAATTTTGAAATTAAGAAACATTCCTTCCAAGAACTAAATATGAATACGTAATAATCAAGTTAAGATTTCACATACTATAGATTTGTAGACACCTGTAATTATTAGGTCTGAAAAAATATCGGGACTAGAGCTGGTACCTTTATAAAATATTCTACACCACTGTAAAGGGGAGATGTTTATATCATATGGAGATTTCTTTCTATCTAATTTGAATTACTATAAGTCCAATTCCTTGCGATATTTTATAGAATCAACTATCAAACTCGCCATTTAAAAGCCATTTACCTGACATGTGATCTCGAATATATGAAATATATATTTATATACATAGATAGATTGGTTATATAATTTTTTTATTTTTATTTTTTTTATCTATACTTAAATTCACCAATTATGAACATTCAAAGATTATTCATTTTTTTATTTCGTAAAAACATCAAAATTTCGTTTTTATATTAATCTCAACAGTTGGAAATATATTAAAAGAAAATTTCATAAACAAAAAAAAAGTTCATGATAATTTCTTTTAATAAAGTTGGAAATATGTTAAAAGAAATTATCATGTAAATAAAAACATTTTAATTTGTTATTTAGCATCAATTTTAAAATCAGGCCAAGCTGATATCATCTATGTTAGGTATCTTTACAACGACAATGCTGTTAATCACTTCCGGAAAGTCTTAAAAATATAAGAAGAGAAATCGACAGTGAACATGTTTTCATGCATTATTTTTTTAATAAACTTACTAAGAAATTATACATACGCTTTTAATTAAATTTTTAGAGTCTTCAAAACGAATGTATCGATTCTACAAAAAAATTTATGGTAAATTGATAATCGGTTAACGAATGGTTCGGATAGCGAACATAGTCTTGTAATGGATTATGTCCGATCAACCACCGTTATTGTTTCAGGTTTAGATGAAACATGATTAAACCCTTATTATTATTTTTAAGTAAAACTTCCAATCAAATTCGTCCTAATAGCGGTAGATATGATAAATTGGAAATGGTCTTTCAAAATCTGGAGTAATCGATCTTCATAACATTGAAATGATTGCCTTAAAACGAAATGGCAACAATCGAAGAATAATAAAATTTTAAATGCTTTGTTCTTCTTCACCCACCCAGCCTTCAAGGATTAGGCGTTTCCTTTTGTTCGGTGATTGAACAAACGTACATCGAAAATGTTGTTTAGATTTTGGTTGTTGAATCTAGGTCGTTAAAATCCGATGCAATAATCTTTTGAGCGTGATGTTGGCGAAAGTATTTACAAAAACATTTGTGAAAAATATGTGGTAATACTTGAATTTCTTGTGCGTATTTCTAAATTAATTTTAAAAGATTTATATTTTTCTCTCAAAATGTTTTAAGAAAATTTTTATAGAAAATATTGAAGAAAAGAATTACATAAAAGAGATATATTTATGATAATTAATATTTTTAAATTGAATTATTTTAAGGAATTTAAAAATATTGATTTAAAAAATTATTTTTTTAACTGAAAATATATTTTAAAAAATGCAATTCATTTTTAATGTTATCCATGAAGGATTCTAGGCCTAATATACTCTAGCGTGTAAAAATTAACCATTATATGATAAACCCAAAAGATTCTATTTCTCCAATGAAAAATCATATTTTTCAAAGAAATATATCAAAGATACAGAAAAGAGTTTAAGTAAAATAAATAATTTAAAAATTTTATTACTGTCTTAAATTCCTAATTTTTAAAAGTATTTAACTTAAATTATTTTAATTAAATAGGTTCACATTAAGAGCAATCAAAAATTCATTTTTAATATTATTCCCAAAATGCACTTTTTTTAAAGTTTCTTATCAAATATGCTTCTTTTCCAGAAAAAATATTGATGTAAAAAGTAAATTTATTATTTATTTATTATTAAAACTATCAAAATTTTGTTCTTAATATTATTTCCAAGGGATATTATTTTCATAAATTTTATTATATTCATATTTCTTGTAGAAATATAATTAAGAAAAGGAGCTATTAGATGAAATAAAAACTTTTAATAATAATTTAAAAATAATTCTTTAGATCAGTTTACTGTAAATGATTCATGTTTTTTCAACGAATTTAAAAACGTTTTACAAAATAATTTTTTACATCTGAATAGTTATGATTATCACATGAGAGTTAATTAGAAAAGAGATTTAAATGAGTTTATAACCCGAAAAATCAGGAACATTTTTAACGAAGGTGAAAATCGGAGCTACCAACAATTTAACAGAAGGCCCGAAATAAAGCTATTGGGCAGATAGAAACTGAAGCAATCTTTAATACGATAACTAAAATATTAACATTGGAATTTCTTTTCAATATTATTAAATATTGCTTGTTGTTTTAAAAATATTTTAAATTTATCATATAAAGTATTAAGAATGCTTCTTACAATTATTCCTAAGCGATTCTAGACTTTTTTTTTTTTTTACAATAGTTATATTTTTTATAGAAATGTTTTTAATTAATTATATATAAACGTAAAAGACATGCATTTAATTTCTTTTTTGATGCTTCTAAAATATTTCATACTCAGCAAAGGAAAAAAAAACTGCAATTGTTATGAAGTAAATTAAAACTAAAATAGTTATCTCATTGAAAAATTGCTTAAAAGTAGAATGTTTTAAAGAATAGTTACTATTTAATATAGAATTTTTTTATGTTTTACAGAATTTTTATTTTGTCGAATAAATAAAATACCATATGGCTGAATATTTTATAAAAATGTTTTATTTCATATAATTAATATTAAATTCTCTTTATGATTATTTAAATTAAGATTGAAGTGTTCTATATATATATATATATAATTCATGAAGCCGGTGGAGCTTAGTTGTATCGTTCCACACTCCCAAAGTACAAGTCCGAGGTTCGATCTTCTGGATGGGCAAGGTCGACTCAGCGTTTCATCCCTTCAGTGGATCGATAAACTGAGTACCAAGCATGCTTGGGAACTAAATACTGGTGTTTTGGTGTTAGACTGACCTCCTAATCAGGACATATTCTTCGAATCCCAACCCCTCGGTGTAGGAAAACAGAGAATGACCCTGTAGGCCTTCACCCATATGGGACGTCGTGCCACAAAGTTTATATTGTAATAATATAATTTAAATCAGAAAAATATTTTAATTCATGCTTCTGAACACTTTTCTTAAAGTTCTAGAATTCAAGATTTTCCGTGCCAATCTCTTATTTACAGCACAAGCTATTATTTGGCAACAATCTGGAGAGTATAATTTATATATTAGCTTTGTTCTCATGATTACCATCCAAATGTTGTTTTTCATTTCCAAAAGTAAGCAACACCAAATAATCCCATTAATGACAGAAAATTAATACATTTTATGAATAAAATGAATAAATTTATGCGGAAGTGAATTAGTTTTATTTAAACAACTTTTCAAGGCACACCCAAAAATAAATGCCAAATTCTTGATTTTTCACCCTCGAAAAATACTATTAAATAAAACTGGTTCCGTAGGGTCAACTCCAACAATGTGCGACACAGTTTCTTCTTTATAACCGATCCTTATGCGGGCGTGATTCCAGATTAAAGTGAAAAAGGAATGCTCGACAAGGCGTTGGGATGCAATTTGCTTTTGTCGTTCTGTCCCTCCCCATCTTTCAATCACGTAATAACTATTATATTTCCTTCTAATCCTTTTTGTTCTGGGTAGAACGTCACCGAGTCGTGTTTTGCTGATTTGGTAGAGAACAATGGGGGGTTGATTTGTTGATTGTGCGGGTGAGCAGGATTCAAATTAAATGCGAAAATTATCAGATATTTCTTTTTAGCAATGGCCATTTTCTTTTTTATGGCCTATTCATGGATATTAATAAAATGTCTGATGTTGTAGAATGTCAAAGAAAGGTGTCGCTCCTGAGTCTGAAAGATAGCGAATTGGATACCAATCTTTCGCGGAGTCTTCTGATGGTATGGTGCCAGCTCAGACATCGACTTCGCCGCTTTATGTTAGCTAACTAGATAAATTAACTAGAAAAATTAAATTTTTTATAAATATTATACACATATATACATATTATATATATTATGTCAATAGAACTTTTGACCAGCAGAGAAAGTGAATATGATGAGCCAAACATACTATCCTGTTGGGAAGACATCATTCTAGTGTGAGGAAGTTCGATACCTGTCTCAACCTAAAACCATCATGATAAGAAGCCCAATATACATTTATCTGATACTATTGTATGGAAAATTTTAGAAAAGCCTACAAAAGCGAATGTTATTGGCAAAATAAGGGATCGTGATAGCTTGATTTTGGATTGAAACTATCTCGGGTCCAGTAGAATTTGGAACTCACCGAAGACTTTCCTTCTGAGAGGATTAATAAATGTTGATCCGCTAGTGTGTTGTGGAAGTTCAAAGAATAATAAATCAATCTTGACACTTGATTGAAGTAGCTCAGAATGATGAAGCGCTTATATAGAGAGATTTCATTCCACAAAAATAATCTTACGAAGGCAATAATATTAATCTTTAGAAAGTTACAAAAACGGCCCATTTATCGGGAAAAAAGGAATAAACATTATAGAATGTTAAGCAAACAGTTTAGTGATGTGAAACAAAATCTTCATGAATATTTTTCTTTACTTTAAAAATAATTCAATGAATCCCGTAAGCTGAGATAAATTTAAACCAGACAACTGAGAATAGTTTTTGATTCGGGAAAGGATTTGTAATCTCATAGGAACTTAATAATATACTTCGATTTAAACAGTATATATATAAAACAATTGAATAAAAAATTTTCTTTATTTTATTTAAATTTTAATTTTTTGAATGTTGGCCGCTGATTAGAAAAAACATCGCTCTTATATCTGTGGGGCAGCAGTTTTGACGTTCAGCTCAGCGCAAGACCAGCCGCGTTTACAAATTGTGACAAAACAAGAAAATCCGTTGTGATCGTTATGTGTCCTCCAAACACTGTCTCTGAGGGTGACGATTTAGTCTAATCGTTTTTTGCTCCTGACTGCATCACCATATTTTGAAAACGATGGCCAATTCAACTCACACCAAATGATTAAAGCTAAAATCATGCGAATACTCAATAACTGAGAAATAATTGTGTTTACTGGGAATAGTTTATGTATGCAATATTTTCATTATCTTAATAAAAAAGCAGGTTGATGCTTTATGAAGAAAATTAGGAAGAGTTCCAGTTCCAAGTTCAGAACCTCTCCGTTTAAGCGCAATTCGAAATAGCGAATCAGTTATTGGTATTTAATAATCTCTGTCTGCAAAAAGAATTTATTGTAAATATATTATACTAAGCTATTTAATAAGGAAAATGTACAGTTACATGGTCAGAAAAGACATCGTTTTCGTGTCATCAAGGTAATAAGTTTGATAATTAATACTGCCGAAGGCCATGTACTAAATATCATTAATCTAATGTCCCTCCGTTCGAGAGATGCTTTCTCTCGAATAAAATGGAAATCTTTGCGTTCCAAATCTCTACGATTTGAAACGCAAAATGCCAACTCATGAATCGACATCGACTCCTAATTCATTCAAAATGACGAGGCTGAGATAAGGAACAAGAATTTGCTGCCAAAGCAAAAGAAAAAAAAGCGTGCTGTATGAGTACATAGCATTAAATCTAAATTTGTCAAAATTATATAATTAAAAGTTGGCGACAGAAAAATATGACTTAAGCCAAATAAAAAAGTACTTAAATGATCAAATTTGTGATCATATGCATATAAAACATTAACTACCGAAGTGTAATAAAAAGGATTAACCTTAGTGGTAAGACACTGAGTGAAAGGTCCCATGTTCAATCCCAGACACTGTTGAACAACAGGAGCATCCATCTGGATGCTCCATTTTCTGTATTCAGTATACAACCCTGATACGGTGGGTGCTTAAGAGTTTTCCAGGTTTACTCCCTTGAAACACGTGAATATAACCCACAATCTGTTGAAAGCTCTTCAGAAATTCAACATATGTGATGTGGACAAACGAAAAACAATTCCTCACAACAGTCTCAGTCGATTAAGCTGTACACAATGCAGCGTCAAGTATAATAAAAGTGAAGTTTGTAAAAGATATTTTCTAGATCATTTCGATACTAATGATATCGATTAAAAATAATCGATAATTGATAAAAGATATGCCATCGATTAAAAAATTTACAGACATTTAGATTTTATTTATATAATAAAAAGCAATTATGAATCCATCGGGAAATTTAATAAAATTTTTCATAAATATAACACAAAATTTTTTTAAATATTATATTTTAAAAATTGCACCATTTTCCAGGAAAAATGTGAGAGTTGGGGCCAGAAAAAGCACTGAAATTAGCGTTTTCTTATTCTGTAACGCATGCGTTGTTTATCATCGAAAGCCATCGTGAGAACGTTTAGTGTTTATTTATGGAACATCATTCCAACGAGAACTTTGTCATTGTCTCTCATTCACTCGGAGGGATGCCGCAATCGATCTCGGAATCTCAAAAATGCATGTGAAAATCTCCCTGCTGGGAAGCCCCCATCTTTCCTGTTCGAAATGAGGGTGGATAACAATGATGACAGGGTCAACATGTTTGCTGGATGGTCAATTGCGTGATCTAGAGACCTCGCTCATGTGATTTTTATCTCCTTTTTTTCGCCAGTAACTCCTATCTTCATTCGATCTGATTATTAAGATTTGCGCAACTTGGAAAGCAGGGTTTCGATCATGGGTTTTATCTTCTGAAATAAATCCGGAAAAGTGTTTGTTTGCATTCACGGAACATTTTTGAAATTTTATTCAAGTTTATCAAAGGAACATTGATATAATCCGAAGTATATAAATATGATTAATTTGACTTAAAAACAAATGTGCATCATACTTAAGAACCTTCAAGAGTGTGTGCATTGATAGCATAACGTATCAAAAACACCTTATCAACGATTTCTGAGTGTTCATACAAAATTTCTTGATGGTATAAAAAAAATTATTAATCTTATACCAGAGTATATATATATATATATATATATATATATATATATATATATATATATATAGAAATTATCATATTTCATAGGCTCAACCGATGAAATCGCCACGTATTATCATCAGTTTAAAAAATATATATGAAAAATGTACTGCTTTTTAGAATCAAGTTTTTCTTAACTTTAGCTTTTTAACACAATTTAAGGTATAAATATGTCCCTAAATTAAATTAAATATGTCCCTAATATGTCTTTAACCCTTTTGGTTCCAATATGTCCCTTATGTCCCGCTTATGCTTTTAAAATGCCCAATGGAATAAGTCAGTGGGGAATGTATTGTAGAGCATACGGAATTTCTGTGATTGCATACATTGGTTGTTTTTGTTCTCATGGTACAGCAAATACTTCTCCTTTTCTCCGATATGAGAAATTTAAATCATTGTTGTTGTTGTCTTGTGCCAACTAGGCTGCCAAATTGGGGTGCTCTGTTCCACTTTTCCAACTGAACCGTATTTGCTGTGGAGTCCTACTTTTCCTGTAAACACATATGCCATAGAAACCTGTTAGGGTAGGCAACCATTCACACAAGGAAAGGACAAAGACAGAATAGACAGAGAAATTACATCCATGCCTGAACTGGGATTCGAACCCAGTACCTCCCTATCCGCAGTCAGGCATGCTGACCACTAGACAAGTTGGCTGGCTACGTAAATCGGTAATTTGTTTTTATATTAATGGAATACTGATAATTATAATTTTTGACCCATTAAAGCCTTAATTAATTGTATTTTGGGAAAAACTCTCTTGTAGGGAAAGGATTAAAATAAAATATTCCAACAGTTACTTTATTTTTCAACTATATTTTGAATTCGGGGCCAATAATTTCGGTTTGGCAAAATCTGCGTATTTGAAAGGGAAAAATACCCACATACAAAAACAGAGAGTAAATTGGAAGATTATTTCAAAATAAATATTCAAAATTTTCGTACGTCTTTCGTTTAACGCTCAATGATAAATTTTACACAAAAGAGTTAAATTAATCGAGATCTTCAATTTACAGTGAATTTCAAAACATTAAAAAGGTTTTCTCCCAAGGTAAGAACTGAACCCACGAACTTATGAAATGCAGGCAAGCGCGACTACCATATTCCAAGAACTAAAAATATTCTAATAAGTGACACGTTACAATGTGTTGTAGTATAATGATCGTTTCAAGTGATTTGGATAAATTTTGTTTTACATATAAGCTATTACTTCGATATTATCTTCATAAACTTTATTAAAAAAAGTTATGAATACTAAAAAACATTTTGGAATATACGAATATTTTAAAGAATGCTACGGTTTTTTTTTTTTTTTTTTTTAATTTTTTTTTTTTTTTTTTTAAAAAAAAATAATGAATGGGTTCATGTTTCATACAAATGTGCAAACACTATTTCTTCTGAATTTTTTTAAGTATATTAGTGTTTTAATAAGTCAGTTCCAAACCCCTGTGCCTCAGTTAGTAAGGTCGTCATTTTCTTGATTGAAAGGTAATGAGTTCGAATCTCCCTGTTTAACCAAAGGACCGTCGTGTTTATTAAAGGATTGAGGCAAGTTATATAGGTCGCAATGTCCTCCAAGCGAAATAATGGCAGTGGCAAGTCAAAGTAATAAATATCTCCTGCTTATTACCTGCTTCAAAACTACGGAGACTCATCCGGCTGCTTTTATCTAACTGGTAAAACCCAACTCAAGCCTCTTAGGTCTAAAAACCATAACTTCCCAAAGCCCGCTGTTGGGGAGTGATGTTTTTTAAAAATCTTTCTCTAGCAAAAAACAATAATTCGACAGCTATAACGCATAAGAAAACAGATGATAAAAAAAATGAATGAGAAGTTTAGTTTATTTAAAATTATCAGCAAACGATTTATTTCCAGAATGTATAAAAATAAATTCCTAAATACTTTTCTTTAAATTTCGTTTGCAGAAGTTTGTACAAAACGTTCTGTATTTAAGTTTCCTCACTCTATTATCTTAATTTAAATATTATAGATTAATGCAAAATAATTATAAATTGCTTATATATATTAGAATTATATTATAAGATTTAAAATGTTTAGTTATGTGTAAAGCTATTTATATTTTGGTACTTCAAAAATTAAGGCTTTTTTTTTTTTTTTTCTTTTGCTTGCTTTTAGGAATTTTGGCAGTTTCCTAGTTAGCTTATTTAATCGATCGTTAGTTTTAACCAAATGAAATACTAACACTTCTTGCAGACATTTAAAAACAATTCTCATTGACCTCTTTTATTATTTCTTTACCCTGAAGTTCCCATTTACGATGCTTTTTTCATTAGTTTTTCCCATTTGTTTATTGGAATGTGAGTTTCATTCTACAGAGAATTATTTTTTCAGAGCATTTAATTATATGATTGAAAAAGAATCACAATTTTGCATCTTTAAGAAGCTCAGAACAGTAATTTGTTCAATATTTGTGAATTCATGAGTACGGTGGGTTTAACTTTCAAACAATTGGTTCACAGTAATGGGTCATTAACTACTTTATAACTATTCCCGATATTTTCTTATTGAGTAACGATCATTTAACGTGCAATAAATCGAAATTCCATGCTTTAGTCAAAATTACCAATTTAAGTAATTGTTTAAAGCATTCTTTTAATTATAATATTCTTTGAGTTGATTGAATAAATCGGTGGTGAATGATAGGACAATTATATCTGGCAGGTAAAGGGTAGGTTACACGATCTACCATAAATACAGAAAGAAATTGTGTTTCTTAAAAAATATTTTATGTCTGTGTGATTGGGATTTTATGTAATGTGACGTGAACTTTTGACAAAATAAATATCTATCATATATCAACCTCACGTCGCTTGAATGTAGTTTTGAATTACAAGCTGATCGTACGTTTCCCAACATTTCGGGCATTACAAATAATTCTCGAAAATGAAAACAACCAAGCAATGCGTTTCGACTTAGAGTTTGCCATGGAAAAACGCTTGAGATGTTCACCACGTCACATGACCTGATATAAAATTGTTTGTTAGATGACTGTTTTTAGTGTCAACGTTTACCAGAAATAGCGGAAACTAGTCACAGAATAACTTAATCAAAATGATTAGTTTAATGACTCATCACCTTAAAAAGAATTCCTTTTTACTAACTTTGTGATACCTTTTAGTGGATGAATTTTATTGTAAATTGAAAAATAGGATAGAAACAGTGATAAGGAATTATTGCATTAATAGTGATGATAAGAACCAGAATCCAATTTATTTCATAATTATCATCGATATCCCATTTCATTAAACCTATTGAATTAGTGTTTTGCATTTTCAATAAAAAAAACAAAATCTCACAAAAACAAACGACTTTTAATAAAATAAAACGATTTTCTATTTTAAAGAAAGAAACTCCATGTAAAAAAAGACGATTTTCAAAAATAGAAACTAGCAATTTTCTAAATTTATTTCCGTGAAATAAAATTTGACCAAACTATTATTTTTGTGTGCGAAAAAATAGTGTCAGCGAATTTTCTTAGACGATTCTTTATTTTTTCTCTCTTGGAAACTCTATTAACTTTTATTCTAAATAAAAATAGATAACTCCTTTAAAAGTAATCATGAAAGCGTGAAAATAACTGGGCGTTTACGAAGCTTTAAAATACGGTCTAGTTCGTGATAGAAAGCGATTGTTAGAATAAAGAACAAAATGTTAACGATGTTCTTTACGAGCTTAGCGTTTTACTCGATCTTAAATGTTGTTGAACGTGACTGACTGTGGCTTATACATTTTTTCTCAGTACTCCATTATGTAAATAAGAATTGAGCATCTATACGGAAACTATAATACCTTTGTTGTCTCACAACCAAAAGTTTTCATTATGCTCTAACAACTATATTTAAAGATTATTTTTATCATTAGCTTGCTGCTGTGTCGGTACTTTTTATTACTTAAAAAGATTTAAGTTATTTTTGATTAGCTCACACATAGAAAATTACTGTGTTTGGACGATGTCACTGAACTAGTGCCAAACAAAGTTAGGTAAAATAACACAAAAAAATTAATGCAATGAAATTTGAAAAGTTACGTTTATTCCTCTAGAAAACCCCACCTAATTTTGCTTATTTAAATTTTTTAATATTCACAAAAAGTAGTGTCAAAACTCCAAAATTAGAAAATTTGCAATTGGTATATTTATTCCTAATTCCTCTTGATTATGATTAAAATCGAAATTTCAATACTATTCAAAATTCAGAGCTTATTATAAACTCTACATAAAACAAAATTTATTAGCGTAAATTATTTTAAAAAGTGATTATAAAAAGCTGATTTCTTCCAAAATACACAGTTTTTTGAGATATGTTTCTGTTTACCATCTTCTATCAAATGCAACAAATCTCCACAGTCAAGTGACGAAGACGGTTTCTGAGATGACATCCTTTACTTTGCTTTCGGACTCTGCAAACATTAATGTGCGTAGGTCCTCTCACCATAAAAGTTTTCAATTGGTCTGACGCAATCTATATGAGAAGATTGCTAGCATTCAGTCATTTTATGCTCACACGAATTGTAATTAGATAGATATTGATTTAAAAAGGATTCCGTACCATTACGCATATCATCATTCGAATGAATGGAACCTTCAAACATATAGAGTAGAATTTTAAATTATAATTTGCAGAGAAACTTTATCAAAGTAGCGACAAATATAAGAAAATAGCTGTCGAAACAAAATTTTAATGTATATAAAAATTGATGTTTTATAACAGAACATATAATGACATTTGTTAATTTTTTTTAAAAATTAGATTACATTTTTGTACTGATGCATAAAAATCCCTTTTAAAAATTAATACACATGTTCATGCATAAATACGCACAATTACATACAAAATACAAACATACAGCTCTGCTTTGCTTTTAAAAACGTACAGTGCAATGATGTTGAATAAACCAGGATTAAAATAGAACTTGAAAAAGTGGTTCCTCTGGTGGTGCCATCTATCGAAGGAAACTTAGAGCTAAGTCGTACTTTCACCTCCGTGGTGCTCTGGTTAAAAAATGAAAGATGCACTCTTCTGAATTAATTTCGTAGCCGTCTTCTAACGAGCTTGGCTTGTTTAAGTAACATAAGTAAAACAACAGCACTTCATTATACAAGGTGAATGAAAAATATTTTTCAAAATACGAAAGAATTTTGACTAATATAAAATTCCTAATGGATATTTTCTTTCTAAAACATTAATCAAGTCTTTTGGAACACAGAAATATTTAGTGTTTTATGAAATTGTGTTATAACTTACGTAAAATTTTTCATTTAAATAATTAGTTTGCCATTGCTCGACAATTTTCTTGAAGAAAAGGCTTTTTAATCGGTATCTAAAGCTATAAAATTAATAACTACTATGATAACGATCGAAGTTAGAATCGGAATTTAGAAACTACTAAACAGAAAAAAAAAAATAGTTTCGTTTGTTCTGCTACCTACACAAGTCGAATAAAGACTGATTCAACGGTGGCCACAATGGAGCCCTTTCACAAATAAAAGATTTTAGCAGTACCTAATATCAAATACGGTACTTTGGGCGTGAAATTGACATTTTTCGTAAATATAGCCAAACAGACTCTTACAAATATCTTGATAAATTTAAGTGACATTCTTTTGACCTCATCACACTGGCAATATACTAAGAAAATTTGGATGTAAATGAACTTTCTACCTACGGAGCTTTTGGCTGGGGTATGTATCGAACTTATTAGCCTGAGAAAGACGTCTTTCCCAAAAAACGTTATGCCTGTTTGCAATACCGTACTAGTTGAAATTAAATAATTAAAGAAATATCATGTGATTACCATTACAGACAACACAGGTCAAGCAAAATTAACAATAAAAAGTCCTTGATAAATTGACCAAGTACTTCTTATCTTGGTATTTGCTCCTTGGGAGATCAGATAAAAACTAATCGAATAATATATGCTATGTTGAAATCTCCCTTTTATTTCTAAGTTATTATATGTTGAAGTCAAGACTCTACTCATCCGCATTCTTATGTATTTTTGTCGTTTGGAAAAAGCGTAAACACCTCTACTGAACTAAGCAAAAAAAAAAAAAAAAAATTTTTAACATAAAAAAATCTAAATATTATTATTTTTAAAAAATAAATAAAACTGTCAGACTATGTACAAAGAATGGGACGTTGTACATATTTTTTCTGCCACCAGAGTGTAAGCAGAGAGGGCAATTTTAAATGGGGGAAAGAGTTACTCACACTTCTGTTCTCGATTCTGTATAGTTCCAGAACTACGTGTATCGCAGTATAAACAGCTTTAAAGTGAGTCTAAACAACAAGTTAATATAACTGATATTTTCTGTTAACCTGAGACTGAAATCTTTCTGTATTTTACAGTCGTTTGTAACTCAACTCCAAGCAATTAAATTTTCAGTGGACATAAAGAATAAAGATTTTATTTATTTATAGTGAAAAGTTCTATTTAAGGTATAATAGCATGTTTTTTTTTTTAGTCAGTAGATACGACGATTATGTCAACTGAGTAGAGAAGGTGAATCCGTGCTGCCGTAACTCACAGGAATTGCTTAACTATTGATAAAATTTTTTTTATCATTTTCTATAACAATCTATCAAATTATTCGTCAAAATAGGAAAAACAGATAACGTTGAAAAGCAGATGTTACCGCGACGTTCTCAGAAGAATTATCTGGAAAGTCAGTAGTCTAAAACTTTTTTTTTTGTCACAAAGTTGCTAAAGCGTCGAAAAAAAAATTTTTATTTTTTGAAATTTAATGGAAATATATATATATATATTACTTCCTTCCATAACACAGTATATTATTTCTGCGTTATAGAAAAACGCATTGCGCGAGTGTTCTCGTAAAATGTGCACATAACGCGTTACGTACCAATGATTCCCGTTTCAGTTTCCTCGTTTAAATCGAATAGTGAGAGAAACTGTGTTATAAACGAAATGTGTGCGTTTTATTAATATCCAACTTAGAACATTTTAAATAAAAAAAACTTATACAAATATGGCTAAAAAACAGTTCATTTCAAATAAATCAAACAATTCCAAAAACAGTTTTATTTCAAGTTTATTCACTACAGGAGTTATCTGCATAATGTTCCATTCACAACTTTTTTAGCAGAATGTTCATAGGTAAATATTGTAATTAAATTTGATTGTATAAGAACGCAATTGACACAATGTGCAAACGTACGCGAAATCGATTCCGAACTGTACAAATCATTGTAAATTGCACTGTACGGAAATATAACGTGGGGAATCAATGCGTTATAGGAGGACATGAAATCGCGTTATTAGAATACCATGCTATAAGGGGTATATATATATACGAAAAACAAATGGCTAAAAATTTCAGCGCAGTTCACCTCTCCCGGAGAGTGCTTGTATTAAAGGAAAGGAGAAGAAAAATGCTCTCTTTGTCAAAAATTCTTTTATCAAAAATTAAAGTAAACGGTATATTAAGGCAGTGTACACAAATCCATAGTAGAAGGAAGCAAAGCAAGGTATTGAAAATACCAGCAAATCAAAACTATTTATTAAATTCGAAGACAAGAAATGGTTCCGAAATGTAATGTGAAAAATTATGAGTTGAATTAAGAAAGTTAGAGTAATTTTGAAATTATAACGTAAACTCAGAGTTAAAGTATATTGAAAGTAAAAGGAAGAGTTTTCGGGGCTCTTATAAGAACTTCAATGCTTTGATTGGTATTGTATTTTATTGATTCTATGAAGTTTCATATGCTGTATTTCATATATATTTTTTTCGTATACTTTATTTATTGTTTTATGTAGTATATATATATATATATATATATATATATATATATATATATATATATATATATATATATATATATATATATATAAGTAATTAATTATTGAAAAACTTTTAGCTAAAAGAGGAAGAAGAATGCGAAAAGACAAGATTAATAAGATTTAAGACAAGATTTAGTAAGCAGAACGGAACACACACACATATAACTGATAAATAATTAAAAATTTATAGGATATACATAATGAAAGGAAACACAGAATAAATCAAATGAAATAATATGAAATGAATCACCAATTTAACTATGTTATTCAGGGAAAATTGACCACACATTGGCACAAAGTACGGCTTCAGACTAAAGTCTAAAATGAAACCATTACACCGTAAGCCACAATAAAATTTATGTGTGCAACTATATATATATATATATATATATATATATATGTGTGTGTGTGTGTGTGTGTGTGTGTGTGTGTGTGTGTGTGTGTGTGTGTGTGTGTGTGTGTGTGTGTGTGTGTGTGTGTGTGTGTGTGTGTGTGTCATCAGGGGTTCTTAAATTACAGGTGATACTGCGAATCTATTATTGATAAGAATATGTACTTAATCAGCCTTACATGTTTATAAAATAATCTTGTAAAATACTAATCTATTATCTCTTCATAGGAAAAAGTGAAGAATTATATGAAATATAATCAATGGTATTTATCTTGGGCATACCACGCGCTAGTAGTAGGAAGCCTCCCTTGGAAGTATAAGCGGTTGTAGGTTCGATCCCAACCGCTGTTGAACTACATTTTGCACTTCAACATGCACATCTGTTGGAATGAGTGCTTGAGAGTTGTCCTGGTTCCCTCCCTTTCAACATGTGAATACGAGCATCTATTTAGGAATAGTCCTCCTGGAAGATAATTATGGAGTTGATAATAAAATGTGTATAGTAAACAGCCTTGGGAATCCACAGGACTGTGTTGAAAAGTGCCATTTACATGTCCTACACTAAAATTATTTTTACCATGATTAATAGATATTAATTTTAATCAAATTCACGATAAGAGGTTAATTATCCAGTAAAAGCATATGTTGCTGTGATGTTTTGTTATTTCATATCAAAGCTCTTATTAAACCAATTTTACCATGACAAAATTTATTAATCCGAATTTAACGTATGGAATTTTTAATTCAGTAACGCTGTGTGTGCACACACTTCTATCTCTATTTTTCTCACTCATATTTTTAAAAATTCAAATTTTGGGTTCTTTTAAGAAAAAACTGCATCAATAGACGAGAAATTCCATAAATTATTTCTCATTTTAATATTAATTAATCTGACATTAATTTTCCCTTATTAACGAGAAAATCACTTTATCATTTTGACTTTCAACGAATATTATTCATATGCATAATCTTTATTTAGTATATATATATATATATAAATATATATATATATATATATATATATATATATATATATATAAATATATATATATATATATATATAAATATATATAAATATATATATATATATATATATATATATATAAATAAATATATAAATAAATATATATATATATATATATATATATATATATATATATATATATATATTGGTGAAAAAACTTAAATGCACGTGGAGGGCATCAACAATAGCTGAAATATTCAGATTACATATATCAATGTATTTAGAGATTGATTATCTAGAAATTATTACCACCGGATACTAATTGCTGACCATTTTGTTAAGTATCTGGACTTGATCATAGCTTGAGGGAAGATGTCGATCGTCATCATTTCTCTACCACCCCCCATCCAAAAAAAAAAAAAAAAAAAAAAATCGTGGTTTACATTTTACAACGAAAGTTAAGCCTGCAAACGCTTTTTGTCTTGGCGCATTAGTATTTTTATGTGAAAAAAACAAAAAGAGGTAATTCACTTCGTAAAAGAGCAAAACAAAAGATGAAATAATACTTCATCAATGGAATTAGAAAAGAAATAATATTATGGTTTCATGCTGGTATGAAAGTGTATAAGCATTTTATATAAGGGTTGTAAAATCATCTTTTTCAAATTATATTTTGGGACGAAATTCTTTTATATTACACAATAAAAATTTTTCAAAACTTATTATTTTTATATTGTTCTTTGTCGGTAACGCTATATTTTCTCAAATTTTCTAATTTAAAAAATGAGATAATCTTTAAAAAAAAGTCACAATTCCCATTCATTGTTGAATTCTTCACCAAAAATTCATTATTTTCTCTATATAGTCATTCCTTATTAATGGTTCATTATAATGGCACATAGTTAAAAGAAATCCAATTCTCTATTTCTTGCAATGTCGAATCACCTGCATTACTTACCTTGAAATTTATAAATTATTGTTATAATGAGGAATATTAAACATGAATAAGATCAACTGTTTAAGATAATGGATAGTTTGACTAAGTCATTTCTTCCTTTTTTAAAGAAAAATACCACAAAACCCTTTCAAGAAAAAAAAGAGTTTAAAATTTACTTAATAATAAAGTTCTATAAAATTAAATTTGAAATAGGATATTTTTTACATGCACATTTTGTTAAATTGTTTAAGAAAAATAAAAAATTTTGTAAATTTTATTATTTATATTATATAAGTGGAAAAAAATGTTCAACAACATTAAATAATAATATTGTCGATAATTTCGTTCTTCAAGAAGGACTATTTTTTCTTGATATAATTTATTCTTTGAAGAATATAGTAATCTTATTAAAGACTAGATATTTCTTTTATTTAAATATTTACTTAGTTTTTTTTATTAAACATTATTTCATTTAACTACTTCGGTATTTTTAATGATGTTAGAATGAATACAAAGTTGAGTATTTTTAAAGTACCATATTCTGATTTTTTATTGAATTTCTATTAAATCTTTTTTTAAATTATTAACTGAAAAAATGCCTGGCTTTGCAAATTCCTGTTTTATAAAATGCAATCTAAAGTACATTAAATTTTTTTTCCTAAGCATATCAATAAATATTTAAAGTACTTAAAAAAAAGGAGGAAAACTTTTAAAAAGCTTTGGGTGAAAAGAGGTAAAATATAAATAACTAAAATATATTTTCAAATGATCCCACAATTAATATATAAATAAACCGTTATACATATTGTATACATTATTTTGAGGAAAGTGCATTGCAAAATAAATAAAAACAGGCGTGGAAATTTTTAGTAATGAAATAATCCCAAATTACATGTATTCATGAGTAATCAACTTGTTTTTATAATGAAATCTATTATTTATTCTAAGATCTCGTTCCACAGTATTTATAAATTTGAAGCAATTGACGAGCTTTTGTAACAAATGCCAGACATGGCGAGTGCAAAAGATTTATTTAAAAAAAAAAGAAAGAAAAAAAACGCTTCACACTATTTTTTCAGATGTTAAAAAAATACTTTTTTTTTTTATCGTGCAAAAGAGAATGATTAACAACGAATTTAATTTTTAAAATAATCTGTTTCATGACGTTTGGTTCTCTGTATCTTAATGATAATGCTAGTAAAATCTCATAATACTCTTATAAAATTAACAAAAAATTAGAAACATATAATATTAATATAAGAAACGAAGTTCATTATTTATTGGAAGATACTGAGCTAGAATAATGCAATGCAAACATACTGTAAAATGATATTAACAAAGATTTCTTTAAATAAGAATGGCAACAAAGATTTTCGTACACCAAAATTAGTGCTTTTATTGGTATTTAGAATAATATTGATTGTACGATTTAATAGTATTTTAAGTTCATTTGCAAAATAAATGTTGAAAAATTACTACTAGGGTAGTCTACAGATGAGAGAGAACATATGGGACGAAAACTCTCTAATAAATATTAATTCATTTATTTTTATTTCTTTATTGAAAGAAGTATATTATTTTGCACGAGTTCTTATTAAAATATTTACATTTTTAGTTTTCAAAATTCTGAAGTTCTACATTTAAAATTAAATGAAAATATATATGTACTTTGGAATTTATCAAATTAAATTAAAATACGGAAAATTTTAAAATAATTAACACTTTTAATAAAATGTTAAAATTATGTAAAGGAATATTATGATGTTGAAAGTTATAAATCCTTCAAAATACTATAATGAGTTACCATAATGAAATATTTTATACGAATGAATATATTATGATAAAAATATCATGTAAATTATTAGAGAGCTTATAATATATTATACATTTGAATATATATATATATATATATATATATATATATTATAATAAAACATTTTATAGTATAAATTATAAATGAGCTCATGAAATTTAGATGTTTAATAAGCCCATATATAACGATTACTATCAGAGAATTAATATTGGTTGGCTAATTTTTCAATCTCATTTTTGTTTCTTTTGTGTTTTAATACTAATACATATTTTTGGTACCCCAATTTAAATTTAAGTGAAATCAAATTACAAACATATTACAAGAAAATAAGTTCTTATTAAAGTCTAATCCTAAAAGTTAAGTTTTTTTATGCTTTTTCCGGAAGCTTTTTCTAAATTATTTTGTATTTCCCGTAATTTGAGATCATGACATGAAATACTTTTTTTTGAATGATACGATATTTTAAAAGTGTCTTCTTCATTCTTTTCTTGTAATACTGTAGATGAAATTCTCAAAACTTTGATCCTTAGAAAAGTTCTACTTTTTAAATAAAGATTTTTCAATTTTCCGAATTTGATTAATTTGAACTCGTTAAATATTTTGAGGCCAAATTCTTAAGATTGCCCTTTAATCGGCAGTAAACCATATTCCAAATATAATACCATTCTAAAGATATTTATAAAAGTATGCCCTTCCTCTAAAAATTTTGAAAACATGTGCCGAAGTAAAAACTAAATGATCAGAACAATCTTAATTCAATATTTCGAGAATATGATACTTCAAATTTGCATGCTTGTCCTTATTCGGAATCCGATTTAAATTTCAAATCCCAGTCTAATAAGCTGTTGATGACAAAAAGTGGCCATAAAAATAGATAAAATATTTTATAAAAAGTGCATGTTCTCGAGAACAATTTTTTTTATTTAAAAATAAATTTTTACTTAATGAACACATTTTGTGTCTATATACCAATCCACATTACTTTGTTTCAAATTGTCATTTGCTCCTTTTCAATATTTTTTTAATCACAGCATTTCGCCAAAGACAATGCTCCCTTTTTCTTTTTCGTTCGCATTCAAAACTCAAAATGTACGAATAATTTGAAATCAAATTAACGAAATTTGAATAATTATTACAAATAATTTGCTTCATCGATCACTTTATAGTAGATTAATATACACACACAAATAATTATCATGAAATATACATTTACTTGATGCTAAGTATTAAATTTTCATCTAAACTAATTCGTTTAATATATTTAATAAATACCTTTACAAGTGTTTTTAAAATTACCAATATTAAAATAAACCAACAGAAAAGGTGTTTTCACAGGCGATGGTAAAATTTCTGCAAATTTTATCATTTTAAGTAAATTTATCTTCAGCAATTATTTTATTTTATGCCTTTTAATATTTTTTTATATTTTAAATTATAAATGGCTCTTTTTCTATTAGACTTTTTTTAAAAATTTCTGTTCGTTTTTATAATTTAATCTGCTCAAATAAATAAAAATTCAATATTTAGTAAATTCAAATAAACGTATATTATCATTAATAATGAAATATGTAACATTATATAAATACATTTCAATTAAATTTAACAAATATTTCTAGGCAAGAAATTTTTGTCAATACCTTTTTTCAAACTCATCTTGTGAAATGTTGATCACTTTTTCCACTTCCGACAAATTGCGACAAATAGCGCAATCCACGGGAGGCATGAATAAATTCTGCATCTCTGACGGCATGTCGAATACGCACATGTCTTCTTGCAATCGGTCTCCAGATAGCCAGAATCGAGCCCAGAACCTTATGAAGGATTTGGTTCCTAACGGAACAACTAGACTCCAGAGCAGAACGAAAACAGCCAAGAACAAAAAATAATTCCGCTTCCAGTGAGAACTTTTATTTGATTTCAGTTTCCGAAACGAAGAAAGTTTGGATATCTCGCTCGGCGGTATTCCCAATTTCTGACACCTGTTGAATATATCCTGGAACAATTGTTCCGGTTCTTTACCGTCGTACCTATCCATTGCAAGCTTCGCGTTCGAAAGCGAGAGGAAACTAGTTTCTGCCGCCCTGCGAATGGGATTCCAATGAAATGTTCCAGCGCCACCTTTTCCCCCTCAGTAAGGTCTGTTTCTTCAGGGTCGTGTAGGTGGAAAAAGGTTCTGATTCTTCCGATTTCTTTTATTAAAAACAATGAGGATGAAGTTGTTCTACCGGCATTTCTTTCCTCCTCATGTCGATCAAAGTGAGGAAATGGGCAAGAAAATGCTATCAAATATGTAAGTTAAGAAATAAATGATGAAATGTGCAGAAATAACAATTACTTAATGATTTGGCAAATGATTAAAATGTTTGTGTGATAGCTTATATGCAATATCTACTCAATAATGTTCCGAACAAATTTGTGCTTAAAAAACAGATGTGTTATTGCATTGATATTGCTTTGATTATACTTATATCATAAAAAACAATTGCACGCTGGTAATTGCTCATCATTTTCATTGGTAGGTCCTCATGTAAATTTGATAAGGTAAATGGAATGGCCACAAGCTCATAAAGCACATACATAACTCCCTTTTATACTGTTCTCAATTTATTTTAAATATATAATATCTATTAATTTAAATTTACGTATAAATATGTTCCAGTAACTTGAAGCATTAAAATATATATGCAATTCGATATCGAACAGTAGGGTGCTTAACAGATGAAGATTATTACAAAATTATCTTTTAATTTAAAATACAATGTTTACCGGAAGAATTTCTATATATAATAACTATTTTCCACATAACACACGGAAAGAAACTTGTAAAAGTCCCAAGCACCCATTTCAGTAGATTTGAATATAGAAACTTAACATCCAAATTCAGCAGGAATTATTGTTGAATTTCGAACTTTCTAAATTCAAAAGTGCCATTCCAAAGATTCGATTAATTACATACAATTCAAAAAATGACTTAAGTAGTGATGGAAATTATAATGTGACACACATGATATAATAATCCTTTTTTCAGAAATTCCCCTTTAAAGTATCTTTATACCATATCCAACAAAAAACAATTTCAACTTATTTGTTTGCTAGCGACAACCATTTAACATCTTTAATTTAGACATCATTAAATTTTATAATAACAACTTTATGGTAGAAAAAAGATGTCCTGAAAGGTATTTGAACATTTTCCGTGTCTATTCCTATGACTTTTCATTGATAGTGTCTCATATTTACATTTGTAATTAAAAAGACTCCGAAAATTCTCAAGCACTCACTCCGATAGACGACCATGTAGAAAGTAAAAGCATGAAATTCATCTCTAATTTTTTAATAGTGACTGGGACTGAACCCAGAACTTTCGACTTCTAAGAGCGCAAACCTACTAATTCGTTATTAAGTCAACGTAAGGAATATTACTGATTGGGAATCACAAAGAGATGCAAAGCAGATTATTATAACAGCAAACGTTAAGCAAAACTGTTTGCGAAACTAATTCGTCCTTTCTCAAGCAGAAAAATTCACATATTTTTTCTATTATAATAATTAAATAATTATGAATTAAAATACGAATGGATTTACATTTTCAAGTATTTATTTATAAGAGGTTTTCCCTCTTTAAGTCTTACTGTTCCTACAATTGAGGATTTCTGTGAATGATTTTTGATTTTAAAAATTAGAAAAACATATTTTCCCAAAACTCATTGAGCGGTTTTAACATTAGAAGCAGCTTCTTCAAACTGAAAAACAGTGCTAAGTTATCCTGTATTATCAAACCTCTACAAAATCTCTGTTAATGGGATGCTTTATTAATGAAGAAAATAATCAGTTTTTTAAGCAAAAAATCTTTCAAATTAAAACTTTGTCAATAAATATGATTACATATAATGCATTTAAATGGAATTCAACGAACACTTTAGAAATTATTCTGAAAACAAAAATTCACAAAATTCTTTAGTTAAAACAATTTTATTATCAATATATAATTTAGTCAACAATTTATAATTCAGGTTCTGGTCTTGCACACATCTAAATCAGTCGCCAATTTTATGAATCATCTGAGTTAGCGTATCATTTTTTTTTAAAATCCTACTCTGAGCTACTAACACAAAAACAATTAATGACTTCTTTATATATTTACAAAAACTTAAGCGTAATTATTGCCTATAAACTTGCATTACTTATTAAAAAATATGAAAGCAATTTAATACTATACTTATTAGAATAATGAAACTAATTTAAATTAAAGTGTATAGGGAAAAAATTGTAATTAGTAATAAATAGCAAATATAAAAGCAGATTTTTCTGTACAATTCTATTATACGTCTGTCCGGCATCCCTTGTAATAAGATAAAAAAAATACAAAGTATTTTAACAAAGAAGACGATTTTTTACTGACTTACTTCAACTTGTTTAGCGAAGAATAAATTTTAAACGGAAGAGAAAATGGAGTTGATGCGAGAACATTTTCGCGCTATGATTTTCTACGATTTTAAAGCAGGATTAAATCAAGAAGAATGCGTTCAACGGTTGCAATTAGCATTTGGTGATGAATCTCCTGCTCGTGCTACTGTATTCAGATGGCTTAGAGGATTTAGAAGAAGTCGCAATTTTCTTCAGGATGAAGAATACACAGGAAGGACGCCGTCGGCAGTAATCCCGGATAATGTGTCTGCCATACGAAAAATGTTCATGAATGATAATCGCTGCATCTATCAAATGATACAGAAGGACCTTAACATTGGATCCACAACCATACACAAAATCTAACTGATCACCAAAAAGAGGAGCTTGTCAGAATCAGTACAGAAACTCTTAAATTGCTAAATGATGGTGGCTACAGCATCATTTTTAAAATTGTAACAAGTGATGAAACGTACATACCGTTTTTTTTTTTCTTTTTTTTTTTTTTTTTTGACGTTTCAACACATCAAGAAAACAAAGTATGGGTCTTTGAAGATGATCCCACGTCGACAATGGTGAAAAACAA
The DNA here is from genome assembly GCA_030067965.1 of Latrodectus elegans. Classification (NCBI taxonomy): domain Eukaryota; kingdom Metazoa; phylum Arthropoda; class Arachnida; order Araneae; family Theridiidae; genus Latrodectus; species Latrodectus elegans. The sequence goes on along the minus strand of CM057816.1, from coordinate 96,890,720 downwards.
CGCACACTGAAAAAAGTGATGTATGCCGTTTTCTTCAGAAGTACGGGATTGGTCAAAACCTTAGAGTTGGAAGGACAGAAGACAGTAACAGCAAACTGGTATACCACTAAATGTCTTTTAGAAATTCTACAAGAACCGAATGTTAGGGGATTAAAGATTCACAATGACAAAGTATCTTCACATACAGCCAGATTAACGGTTGAGTTTCTTAAACAAAAACAAATTAAAGTGATCGAACATCCGCTGTATTCACCTGATCTAGCTACGTGCGACTTTTGGTTACTCTTTAATCTGAAAAAGAACTTACATGGATGTCGTTTTCATTCAAAAGAAGATATTGATGTAACTATAAATGCATATTTTTCATCTATTCCAAGAAATGAATGGCTTGAGGCATTTAATCTGTGGAAAATTCGTCTACAAAAGTGCATTGATGCTGGAGGAGACTACATTGAACACACCTAAAATTTTGTTAGTAACTTTAAAAACCTAGTTGTATCTCAACAATTTCGGTGTGACCCTCGTACTAGTCGACAGAAAGTTACTGGATTTTTCAACGTTATAAAAAGATCTTAAAGCTTTTAAATTCCTCAGAAAAAAGTTTAAAAAAGCACCGTTTAATGGAAAAATTGAAGCTTATTCCTGATATGGTTATGTTATGACAGATATTATCGATGGCAATTACAGATTCTGTTTCAGTGTATTGTGTTCACTATTTCCAGCAAAAAAAAGTTAATGAGAAGGTAAGCAACTGAGATGAGCTGACTTCGTTTGCAGTTGTAATTTTCATAAATACGTATTTATCATAAAGACAGATAAAGAGATGTACGGTGATCGAGGTAAACCTGAAATAAGAAAATGAAGATCTCTCTTGGGCAATGTAAAATTTTATGTTCGATCAATCATAAAATGCAATTGCTAATATAAAGTGGAGTTCTGTCTTTTGTGCACACTGCTCAAATTGAAGACATATAATGAATCCCTTAAAACAGGGGTGGGTTAACTATTTCGGGTTAATAACGAATAACAAAAAAAAATGTTATAATAACAGATTTTTTTGTTGCTATTCCATTATACTTCCGTACGAAAATTTTCGTGACGGAAAAGGAAAATCGCAATTACAGTCGTAATTATTTGGGTATTGTATTGCATAAAAAGGTTTACATTTTTATAAACTATTAGAAAATTGCACAATATTTCATTTAGATTTTATAAACTAATTAACTATTATTTACTGACAAAACTTATTTTAACGCCAAAAGGAATTTTTTATTACATACACAATAATGATAAGAGTTTAAACATATATATTTTTAGGAATATCGATAATAAAAATTAGCCACAGTGAACACCCCAAAATGTCTCTACAATTAGATCGCGGTCCCCTTCATGCAAATCCCTGCTCTAAAGCTTTGGTGAAGTATTATTCTCTTTAAAAAATCTAACTATCAACCAAGAAGAGAATAGTAAGAAAAAAGAGAGTATAAACCCAGAGCCATCAGGGACCTACCAGATGAGAGGGATTGCACGAAATGTCTGTTGATCAGTTAATTTCTGAATATGTGGTAGAGTTGGAGGATATTTGAGTGACGTCATCAAAAGGATCAACCGGATGACTATAAGATTCTTTACGAGCATCACCTCAGAAAATCTGTATACGAGTACGAGGATATAATTTTGGAACACATCATCAAAATATCCTCATTCCTGATTCTAATCAATTATTTTGCTAACTTTGTTGCAAATTTATGTTTTTAATATTTTAGTTTTAATGCTAACTAATTTTCAATTCATCAGTAAAATTATGCCTATTTATTTACAGAAAAGAAGTCTTTTCTTTATGAAAGAAAGCAATACTGTTTTATCCTGCCAATGATTTTAATTTAAAAAAAAAAAAAACAGTTTATTTATGAGTAGCATGTAAAATGAATTTTATATGAGTGTAAAACTTATATTGTAAACCAATATTTATTTCAGAATGGAATAGAATTTCTCCTACCAAATGTTTCTGCAATTATATTTTTGAGGTTTTATTTTCTTACTGAGAGCCCTATCGGTATTTTGAACTTGTAATTTTTATTTTCAAATTGAAACTGTTTGATTTGGGAATAGTTCTGACTTTTAATGATGTCTATTTACATTTTACTTAAAATCTGAACTTATAACTTTTTAATTTTATTTTGATATGAAATATTGAAGCAGATGTTTGTCTTTTGTGGGATTTGATTGAAATACTTTTAGAGCACCTAGTTGAAATGATAACCATTAACACGTATAATTCAAGAGAGTGCAAAAATAAAAAAAAGGAAATTAATTTAGTGGCAATGAATGTAACACATAATAAGTCTACTTACAATTTTAAGACATGTTGAAATCCTTCAATTCAAAAACACGTTGTTTTTAATCTCTACATCTACTAAGCAATTTCATGCTGAATTTGTGGCAAGGGTATCATGGGATTCTAAATTTTCGATAAAATTTCATTAGCAGAGCAATTTATTGGCAACATATGCACATTTATAACTGTTCCATATAATTAATTAATGGATCATTTATATTCTATTCGGATGTATAAGAAATTGGATTTCATTTTTTAAAAAAGATAATCTATGTTTTGCTAGCTACTGTAAATATTTATTTTACTTTTAACAAAAATGAACTAAATATTTTACTTAATGAAAATAAACTAAAATTATATACTTATCCAAATTTTCTTTTAAGATTTACTTATTCTGTTATTTTCAATTCTTTAGAAATAATATAAGATTTATAATAATTTTCTATTTGTATATTTTATATTATATGTATAGATTCAATATATATAATATAAGCTATACAAAAAAAATTATAATAAATTCATAACCTAAATAATTTGAAGAGTTGATACATCCTGCAATTATTAATATGAAAGCACTTTTCTACACTAAATCGAAAAAAAATATTGTAGTGAAAATTTGTTACCTTGTGTATATTTTAAGTTATTCAGTGTATCAATCTACAGATTTTTGTAGCAAAGTGTATAAATTTTAACTTTCTTTTCTTTTTCATAATGAAATTCAAAAAATAAATTTTTATTAACTTTTATTTATTTGAAAACATTTGTTATTATGTAGAGAAAGACTAACAGCCCAACCTCTTTGTAAAGTACTTAAGCATTTATCTTGTGAATGATTATTCCTACTGTTCAATAATAAAATTTTTGTCTATAAAAAAGCTATACTTAATGGTTTTAAGTATCCTTTAGCTATTAATTTTCTCCGAATATTAGTTTATATGAATGTATTTTCAATCAAAATTAATTACTAGTCAACAAATTTCTTCAATATTATTTCTAATTTAATTTATTACATCACATTTAAACATATTAAGTACATAATTTAATATACTAATTACAATAAGAATTTCATTTATGATGTTTACTTTATAACTTTATTAAGTTTTAATATATTTAATTGAGTTTTAATTAGCCCCAATTCTTAATAATGGTATTTAACACATTTGTATTTAGTTAATTCCGAATAATTTCATTGATGTAAAGGAGTAAATTATTTTCTATGAATTTTTAAATTAAATATAAGTTTCAGTTTTCAACTAGTTAGAAAGTTTATAGTTGGAAATATTCCTTATAGAATTTTAAACACACACATATTTCTATATTATATAAATAAATATATAAATTCCCTAATATATTTTTGTTGAAGTCTTACTAAATTTGAGAAATAAACTTGCTGTGTATTAAAACAAATTTTATATCTATGAATTTGTTATTTTAATTTAGAACTTCAACAAATAATATCAATGTTCATTCCTTATCAAAGGTCTTTTAGAAGAAACGACTCTTGAATGTGATAAATTTTCTTAAAGAAACAAATGTAGTATTTCTCATCAAATTCTGTTTCCTTTTCTTTTTTGCAGTAGGCTTAAAGTGCATAAAATAGCCCTCATCTCTGCTACAGTTATGCAGACTAATATAAAATGAATAAATTTGGAAGTTTGCAGCACTATTTTTCGCAAATTGGAAATTTTTCATTCCAACAGAATTATTTATTTAGCTTTTATTAAACTGTCATTTACTTACTTTCTTTGTTTAAAATGTTTAGGATTTAAAATTTTGAAGGGATTGAAATTAAACAAAAATTAATTAATAATAAGTATAATGCGCTTAAAATTTTTTTAACTAATTTAATAAATGAGAAAAATGTTTAAAAAAATTCCAAATCAATTATATTTGAATAAATATGTATTTCTAACATAAGCTTTGCTTTAGTAGGATATATTATTACGGAATTAATTAGGATTAAAAGTACACTCTCAAGCTTGTTTTTGCTAAATCAGTCTTAGTTTTACTAACAGTAAATTAAATGAAAGCTTTTTTTTTTTATCATACTCTTATATATATATAAAGATAATAATATTTATTTAAAAATATCGCAAGTAAAAATAATATAAAAATTATTCTTAAAAATAACTACAAATAGGCCACTAACTTTGGCCTTGCTTTTCCTTGGAAAGTAAGGGTAGGTCAGGTTTGTATGAAGTAATTTTTAATTTGAGGCACAATTTCAAATTCTTATTGAAAAGGAAATTTCTTAATTTACTCACATATTGTTCATGTTTGGAAATGATTATTCACATGAATATGTTGAACCAAATCAGGAAAAAAAGTAGCTAAAGCTGGTTTTTTCAGATGATCATATGAAGAAATAATATTCTACAAGTGTTAAAAATCAACATATCTTCCTTCTCCTGATTTTTTAAAGCAGATCACTTGTCTTGTCAACTTAGTTATCATTTATTTCTCTCCACTAGATCTAAATCGGCACAGAAAAACTCGAATTTTGAGCTTTATAATTCTTTACATTTAAATCAAGCAACTCCATTTCTAATCTACTAATATCAACATTAAAGAATGAAAATTAACTCTGTTATCGTGATATTCAGAGGTATATTTAGATGGCGAATCATTTGGAAGGGAACAGATTCGTCAATATTTGCTTGCCTTATCGGTAACTATTCTTGAATGACTGATGAAGAAACGATGTTATCGTCAAAATCATCGAACTTTCTAAAGGAAAGATTTCGAAAAATTTTTGCACCATTTATTTACTCTAGTATTTTTGCTTTTTATAAACGTGCCCCTTCTTTATAACCTTGAGTTTCAAAATTTTTTATTCGCGTTTCCTACAAGTCATGATAATAACTAATATTCCGTGCCTGTACTAAACCTTTTGGAGGAGATTCACGAGCCGCGATTAGACCATGCTTTCAAAAATTATTTCATTTCACAGTGAAAAGGTCATTATTATTTAAAATCTAAAAGTGTTATTATTATTTGAAATAATTTTGAACCTATTTATTTCAGACTGACATTTGGACAAAATTGGCTGTAGTTTTCTTATTGCTTCAATTTTTCTATTGTTTTAATAAACTACATTTTTTGTCCAGAACACGAGTTTCACACAGTTCCACGAACGGAAATAAGTTATTTTTTATTACAGTTTAAGGCCTCAAAATACTGTTCAGGAATCGGTGTAACTGTATATGGCTCTACGCTTTTTAACAAAATAAATAAATAAAACATCAGCCAAAATTTTAGTCTCAAAATAAACTAAAAATACAAAGTGGGAGTTAATAGGGAAAACTCTCAGTTGTGTAATTTAGAAATTTAGTCATAGATGGCGCTGTGGTGAAACCTTCTTTTGTATACTTTTTTATTGTTATTCGTTGCGAATGGGGAGAGAGTAGACCCATTTTGAAGAGAACGGTGGTAATTTGTTCTAAGTTAGCTAATTGAATCAGTTTTCAATAAAATTAGAACGCATTTCGATTTGTGTATTTATTTTTCATGAGAAATCTTGCTAAGTATTAAAAAGTGGTCCGTGCTGGCCCGAAGAAAATTGTGGATTAATTGTGAAGCAAAAGCTACCAAAGTTTGCAGTAAGTAAAATTTCAAATTTTATAATTTTCAATTTAAGTGTATTATTAATAGAAAGAAATCTTTAAAATCTAATAATACAAAACAAAAAGTGAGCTGTTATAAAATGAACAGTATGATTTAATTCAACAATTATTTGAAAAAATCCAATAAATTTAAAGAAAAATGTAAAGATATATATATGGTTCCTCTATCTATTGCCTTGAGATGAAGAATTCGAAAGCCAATCCCTTTATAAATTATTACGGGGGTGGATCTGAATAAGCGTACTTACTATTATTAGTGTATATATGTAAAAGACTTGTGGTGAAAATGAGTAGCGTAGCGTGGTCTTTAAAATAACTTGCGTAAATACTAATTTTTTTACTTTTTAACTATTGATTGTAAAATTAGATTGATATAAAAATAACCACAAATGTGGAAGTATTTTGTTTGGATGGATCTAAATTAAATATTAAAAATTCACACTTCTATTCATAACAGAAATGAATTTTCCAGAAATTTAGAGTTTCTTGTAGTAAGGAAAATTTCCGTGACTTTGTTTTCTAATAAAATGTTTCGAATTTAATTTTTCATTGAATCCTAAGGGAATTAAACTGGCTGACCACAAATCCTAGAGAGTAGGTGATTTATAGGATTTAAGCGACTTTTTTTTTTTGTGAGATTTTGAAATCTGATCAAATTCATGTTGTCAATTCAGACGTTATATTACAAAATACATTGATACCTATATAGTTTCGTCTAATAAGAATGTTTATTGTAGTATAATTAATGAACTTAATTAGTGACTAACAAAAACTCAGGAATATAGAATCCTCATGTAGAAGCTAATAAATAGTACAAAAGTAAGGAATTAATTTATGAAGAAAACTTTTGTGAGGGAGGACTGTGGTCGGTATATTGTAAAGATGCCTCTTTAAGAAAACCCTATTCGTTTAGAGGAATTCTGGTAAACACCTCTGATGAGGTTGTGGGAAAAAATGAATAGATCATTTGTGCTAAGGTCCCATCATAAAGAATTTATTGAGGAATATCTTACTATGAGACACATAGAGGAAATTCAAGAATATCAAAAGCTTCAGAATATATTTCATCATGGTATGTTGAATTTAAAATCCACATCAACTCCCTTGCGTGTTGTGTTTAATGTGTCAGCGGCAAATTCAAATAGGAATTCTTAATTTGTTACACTTCAACAACGGAGTTACCCAGGATGATCTATTTTATTTTATGCTAAATTATATAGACATAAAATTGTATTCATAGTTGGCATTAAAAGCTGTTTCGAATGATATGAATGTATACAAAGAATTTTGAGTATAATATGGAAAAACAGTTAAAATCATCTTCTTTTCAGTTTGTGCATTATTACATATGGAGCAAGAAGCACGTCTTTCTTTTCTAGTCACACACTTCAACTACTTGCAAGGGATGAAGAGTATGATTTAGCAGTACCGATTTTCAAAGCTGGCCATCAGGGGATACTACCTGTGCTGCTCTGGCGAAATTGAAAAGGCTCCTGCATATAATCAGGAGCTAAAACACTTTACTCCTGCACATGAAAATATTTGAATAACCCTATCGTTTTCAGTATAACAAAAAGGACATTTTATCGTTAACATCATTAGAAAGCTTTGAATTTTGACTATCTTCAAATTATTTCTTGATAATAAGTGTATCTGTTTTTGTCAATTGATTTAATGACTTTCAAGGATTCCTGCCAAAGGAACATTTAGTTTTGGAGTGTTTAGCCAAAATCTAAATACCATGTGTCTCATGTTAAAAAGATGATAATACATATTTCTTTTGATTTTCTCAGGGTGTTTTAAAATCATATAAAAATTTTTATTTTTAATTGTAGATTTTAATATTTACGTCTATAGCTATATGGGCTTTTTAAACAGCAGTTTTTTACTGTCTTAAACTTTATTGTCGTTTGACTGTTAATGAAAACATAAATTTAAAAATATAAATTTTTAATTTTCTTTCAATATACAAGCAGTCTTTCAAAAATACAAGCAGTTTTTTTTTTTTTTCAGAATTTTATATATTTAAAATTAATTACATATATTTTTACAAACATAAAATATATACTTTAAATATATCAAAATTTTATTAACCAATTTTATTTTTTTCTTTTTAGCTGAAAAAGGAATACAAAGATTTTTAAAATGGAATTCGATAGTTGGCCAGATAGTGAAGAGAGTATTTCTTCTAATTTGCATTCATTAGGAGCTTTCTTTAACTTGGAGCCCATTCCTAAATATATAGAAGCTAGGTTTGTTTGTTTTATAATTTTTTTACCAAATCATTATCGTTATTTTATTATATTTATATTTTGCAAACTGAAATTTTAAGTTGCCGGTACTTTATTGCTATACATTTTGCTGATAGGCAGTCTTGACATAACTGTCTTTCTGCCTTAGCAATTTTGAACTTAGGTAAAATATCACAAGGTTTACACCTGAGCTAGCAACTTCTTT